>JALPQI010031081.1:0-90759 GCA_025490895.1 Thaumatotibia leucotreta
CTTTTCGCCCGAGCGAGTTTCACTTTTCCGGGCATTTTCTTGTAATTAAATAGTAATGTTCTTCTGCATTATAATTATCTCATTAAGTTTCTGACTGTATAAATAATGATTTATATCAAGCATTGTTTTTCATTTAAAAATGAAATATATATATATTAAATTAAATAATAATATAATAATATGTATTAACCATTTCGTAGGTATACAATTTGTGTTGAATTTAAGAACAGTTTTCTTTGCGTCCAGTCGAGAATCTTTATAAAATGTATGTTTAGCTCATACAAGTTGGGAAAGTTGTGAAATACAAACATGTCGACGTGAGCTTCTGCCCGGGAGCCCATAAACATCCGGATATTGTGTGGCTCAACAGTATACTAGATTTCCACAATTTGCCGCAACATGCTCATAAACTTGCCATACTATCGATATTTCAGAAATGACCATTATCTTTCGAGTATACTCCATTTCAAATACCATGGCCCAATGCTACTTCAAAGTTTTATGTGGCATCGGGCCATGGTATTTGAAATGGAGTATACCTAAGTACTTAATAAACGTTTTGTCCTTACCTGCAAAGACACGATAGTACATCGTATAAAGGGCGGTAAATAAGAAATTGTGAACGAGTGTTGAGTTGTCTAACTTCGACACATAAAAAAAAGAAACGTCAATATGGCCTTAGAAATAATCCTGAAAAATTTGAAAGGTGAATAAAAAACCGGCCAAGAGCATGTCGTGCCATGCTCAGTGTAGGGTTCCGTAGTTATTCAAAAACGGCCGGGTCGATTATGTTCGAAATAGTTTTTTTTCATATTTTTTGGACCTACGGATCAAAAGTTAGAGGGGGGACACAATATTTTTTCTTCTGGAGCGATTATCTCCGAAAATATTGACTTTAGAAAAAAACTTTCTTTTAAAACCCTTTTTCTTTTTAAGAGACCTATTTAATGATACCCCACACTATAGGATTACAGCAAATTACATTACCTCCTGAATCTCCTGTTTCATTCACGCATTGTTAGTGGAAGAGGCTTACGTCCAGCAGTGGACTAAGATAGCCTAATAACTGTCATACAGTTTTGTGTTTTTGTTAATAAGTATAAGTACTTACATTAAATTAGCCTCATAAGTCTCATAACCTAACTGTAATGCCCCCGTTACAATCGATGTCGTTGGCAAACACGAAACGGAATGCAAAGTGGCTGCCCATAATTTGACAAATGAGGCATGACCCTCGCCGGTGCCGCAGAACACAAGACACAGCGATTTATGAAATCCATTGGATATTTGGTGCCGTGTGGTGACGGCAGTAAGAATACATTTGTCACCACCAACTCCTCCTGCGGGTGTCGTAAGAGTCGACTAAGGGATTGAAGTGTCACTGACCAATATTTGATAAAAGATTGATGCTGGGCAGCAGCGTCATCATAGTGGACACATTACTGCGATCGCCAATCCGCTTGCCCAGCGTGGCGATTATGGGCATGTACCTCCTAATGCGTCTCTACGCATAGTTAATAGGAGAGGCCTACGTCCAGCAGTGGACTATCATAGGCTGATGATGATGATGATGATTGGATATTTCTCATACAGCTGCATCAAGTCTAGTCACGTAGCCAACATGCCATTCTGCGATCGTATACGATAAGGTAATAAGTTATAAATGTGTGAGAAAGACAGATTCGAAGGAAAAGTCACGTGACATTCGTACATTATTATGGTCACGTGACTTTATCGCTTATTTCACGTATATCTTGGCTAGGTCTACTGGCGATATTTTTCATGCGCCTATGGATACGGCTGCCACTTCTGGATGCTTAGCCAAGTTGCCAATCGCTAACGCTTAGTAGCGTATCGTAGTTTTCCCCCTCTGTCACTCTTTATATATTAGCGCGACAAGAACAGTTAGCTGCCTTTCGTTTACGATTGACGATTAAGCGTTAGCGATTGCCAACTTGTCTAAGCACCCTGAAGTGTCACATGTAGTTTGTCAGGCGTTTTCAATTTCAGGGACACCAATTTTCCAATTAGCGTAACATTAAAAAACCTAAATTTCAGGTTCGTAACGACAATTATGTACGATATCTTTAGGATTTTAAGCTTGATCGGCGTTTTTATACAAAATATCGCTTATAGTTTATAAAATTTACACCAACAGACCAACGCTGAGTTTTTATTGAAATTTAGTGCTTAATTAGTACTTAATTGTCGTTACAAACTTAAACAATTAAGGTTTATTGCATTTTTATTTTGGGGACAACCCAATACAAATACTCGTTTTATGAAAGATATAATTAGTCACAGTCCATCCAGCGCTCCAAAACAAAAGTACCTGACATAGTCCCGACAGCGGCAAAGATTAAAAGGGATTGGACCAGACATATAGGTCATATGTCAAGCGATTTGTGGGCCAAGAAAACTACCAGATTGACACCAACTATAAAGAGGCGGCCACGGCAGGCCTAGGCTAAGGGCTTGACCATTAATCACGTCATACGGTTTTGGCCTATTTTAGACCACCCCATCCCCCATTGGTGATCATTTCAGGAACCCTCCCCCCCAGCCAATATGACTATAATTTATTGCTAAATTAAGTAGTCCTTTTAATAACACTTCAATCCACGTTTTTTATTAAGCACACGTGATGGAAAAAAACTTTTTTGCCAACTACGAGGTAAACGTCCGTGAAATTTTAAAACTCAGTTCAGGATTTGACATCTGGTTATTTTTTACTAGCTGTAATGCTTTAAGCAGAGAGTAACAAAACATTACACGTGATTTGTCCGATGACCCCCCCTCCCCTATGGTGATAATTGGTGTTTTTTTCTTGACATATTTTTAAAGGTTTTTTTATTAATGAGGTTAGTGACACTATTATACATAATGGCACCAATGTCATTAAAAAGTCCTTTTGTACTGAGTAATAATTAGATTTATTTTTTTCAATTGGTAATAAAACTAATATAATCACCAAATTAAAAATTAAAAAAACCGACTTCAACCGGTTTCTCCAAGATTCCCGATTTGTTTCCATCATTGGTTTCCTCTAATACTACTTTCTGAATGCAAATTCTTGTAAATGAATGAAAATTACCAAGCGCCATACATGTACCTATAACATTTGAAGAGATCCCTCGAGTTCTCCAGGATCCCATCATCAGACCCCAACTTGGTGCCAATGGGACCATCTCGGGGTAATACACGTTCGATCACAAAAAGAAATTTTAGAATCGGTTCACTATTCTCGGAGATTTCAGGTAACATACATACAACAAAAAAAAAAAAATTCAGTCGAATTGAGAACCTCCTCCTTTTTTTGAAGTCGGTTAAAAAAACTCTGAAACTAGACGATATCCAGAAAAGTTTATTATATAACATTATAGTTTCTAAATGTGGTCAGGAATACACTATTAAAATCGATCGGGTTTTAACAGTCCACTGTGTATTCACCTCTGTTTCTTAGCATATATATAATATAGCTCCGTATTTTCAACTTACCTAATAACTCACAGGTGTAAACTCAGCCTTAAGTATGAAGGTTCGGTCCATTACAATATAAAGGAAGGGTGTTAAGACAGTTCATTAAATTGTATCCTTGTGTATGACTCACGCACACATGCATGTATGATACTTTCTGTCAAACCTCAGTTGCAAATAAACTGTCGAAGAAGCTACACTTATTTGTTTAAATCCCATCCAACCAATTTCTAAAATCAACCTTAATCCAATCACCATATGGTCTAAACCGAACCGGATCGCTACAAAGAAGTTGGGAACTCGCCGGTGTCCGAGAACAAAAGAACCGCATTCAGAGCGATAAGAAGGGTGTACTGCCATTTGGCAAATTATGTTTCCCAAATATGACTTCCCAAATAACTTATCGCAATAGTCTCATTTCCCAAACAAATCTTTAGCAAAGTTACATTTCTCATTTTATTCATTTGGTCAAATTATTATTTTGCAAAGTTTCACTTCGTCAAGATTTTATAAAGCAAATGCTTATTAAGCAAATGTTTTATTTTGTCATAAGTTAAAATCCAAAAAAAAATTGCCAAATTTGATACTTCGCAAGCTCTACTTATAGCAAAAGCCTGGCAAATGATAATATTATTTTAAAGTTCGTAAGTCTATACAGGAATTTCGTACTTTATTGCAAAACCCTTGGCTTGAACTTGCCTTGAACAAAAAACGTATTTCATGAATAATTGGTATCATAATGAATGAAGTGAGAAAATAAAATCCATCATAATGATCACTATTCATATTTTTTATTGGTAGGTTGTACTAAGAAGGCACACATAGCCACGGATAAAAAAACTATAGGTATTTTTATTTTCATTTTCATAAAAAAACTATCCCAGAGCCACCGTTAGGTACGACGACGAGCGAAGCGAGGAGGAGTGTTAGGTGAAACTGCGACCATACAGCGCACGAGCCGAGCGAGCGAAGCGAGCGTGCCGCGGCAGCGGCCGGCGAGTGCCAGAGCCGACTGTTTTGTTATTCCCTCGGCATTGCGTTCCCTCATCAGTTTCATCAAAATTACTGTTTAGAACCCGACTTTTAATTGTTTATCAACATAATATAAAACCCCGTGTGAGCTTTTATTAAAAAAAACATAAACATACCTATATAAAATTCACCTCAAAATTCATACCCAAAAACATTGGTAATTATTTAGTTAACTAAATGCCAGCTAAACCATCAACGACATGAAAATATGCATTATAAAAAGTTCCAATTAAAAACCAAGCCCAAAGATAGAATTTCCAACCATTTAGTTGGGAAATAAAATGATTTCATAAGTAGGCTTAGGACTTTTCATAGCATATCGTGGTTCTAAAATCCTTGGAGCCGCTGTGTGTAAAATTTTCGAAGTCAAAGTCAAAGTATATTGTAATATTAAATATAATGATTTATACCTACTGTCACATCGTTACTGATTAATTTTAATCGAACGTAATTAATTTTAAAAAACGAACTTGATTTCATAAAAATTGCATACGAAATTAGTTATATCAGAAACCACAAAAAAACTAGACGATTAGTGTTCAAAACAAACTAGCAAAAGTCTTAAATCGGAAATAGTGATGAAAATGGCGAAAGTATCATGTTGTTTTTCTCGAAAGTTTCGAATCTTTCGTATAAATTATGTACATGTAACATCTGAAATCCGAACAAGAAACAAAACTGACGTTACCTTTGAAGTAAATGGGTGAATCAACATTTTTCTGTCTGTTATTGCCATGGTTACGGTCGCCTGAGTCACGCTGGTTTTATGCAAAATTATGCTACTTATACTATGCAAACATACGAGTACATTTTTCTGGTGTTAATAAGCCCTCTCTTTAATGGGCCATCTACAGAATGCACTACTTGATTTTTTGCCTAATTTAAGTAGTATAATTGTGCATAAAACCATCGTGACTCAGGCGACCGTAACCATGGCAATAACAGACAGAAAAAAGTTGATTCACCATAATATCATAAATCATAATTCAATAAAATAATGCAAAAAAAAGTATTTTACACGTAAAACACTGAAAGATGCGAAAGGCTCAATCGAAGCTCTGTAACGAAAGATACTGTATTTTTGTTCTTTCGTGTTATTTTCATCGCTAATCAGAACCCTGATTTCGATGACATTCGAAATTTGGTCATAATGTAGGTGGCCATAATAAAGAAATACCACGATACCTCGAGAACACGACATTAACGATACGTTTAATTTTGACACACAAAATACCTTAAAGACAATGTTAAGAATGATTTATAAAGTAATTTTGGTTTGATTTGTTCGGAAGTTACATGTAATTTATACGAAAGATTCGAAACTTACGAGAAAAACAACATGATACTTTCGCCATTTTCATCGCTATTTCCGATCTAAGACTTTTTCTAGTTTGTCTTGAACCTAATTGTCTAGTTTTTTTATGGTTTCTGATATAACTAATTTCGTATGCACTTTTTATGAAATCTAGTTCGATCTTTAAAATTAATTACGTTCGACTAAAATTAACTCAGTAACGATGTGACAATAGGTATAAATCATTATATTTAATATTACAATATACTTTGACTTTGACTTCGAAAATTTTACACATAGCGGCTCCAAGGATTTTAGAACCACGATATGCTATGAAAAGTCCTAAGCCTATTCATAAGATTCAATTAGAATATGATCTTTCGACGAAATGACTTTATGCGAAAAATTGGTTGCGATGTAATATTTTATATGCGGTATAAATCGTATGCCATACAATGCATTTCCAAACGATGCCAAACGATGCATTTGCCAAAAAATATTTTGGGATATCGGGAACCCTAATGACAGCCGAGCTAAGAGGCCTAGCTACTTGTTACTCGTTACAGAATCTTGTATCTACGCATCTACGCAGTAGTAGAAAACGAATGGAGAGTTCTAAGCTTGCGTCCATGCATAGGATGCATACCCCATAGAAATAACTTCCTTCGTAAGAATGTAAACCCTTCACATAACAAGACAAGAGTGAATCGTTCTATGTCTAACACGGGAATGAATTTATGAACACTGCAGTAGTGACCTTTTATACTGTCAGGTCACCTGCCACCTGTTCATAGGTTGGTATCATCTACCTGCAAACCTGCATGGACCAAGCAAAGACCACTCCAAGCAAAACATTGCTTATCGTTTTCTAGATTTAGTAACTCATATCTCCGACAGGGAAAATAAAAACGACCAAGTAATTCTTTGCTAAACAATCACTTGCCAACAAAAAGGCTTGCTAACTGTAAAATTGCGATAAGTAGTTTTGACAATTGAATTTTTGCCAAATGAAAATTTGGGAAAAATAGTTTGCGATGTGATACTTTGGGAAAAATTATTTGCTAAATATTAGTAAACCGATAAGAAGTCCGGCGCAATTGTGACCTTTGTACGGGAATTGCAATGTTTGAATTGTGAAGTTATAAGGTTTAATATTTATGTGGAACATTAGAGTGCATCGAAATAAAATTACGGTTGAACTTTTTCGACATTAAGTGAAGGATATTTACGTGACTATTAGCTAAACAAAATGTCAAATACGGAACAATTAATTCGTTTATTGCAAGATACGGCAACTATACTACAAAAAACACAAATAAATCTCAAAAAATGTCCTAAAGCACGACTAACAAAAGGTTATCTCGAATCACGGCTGAAAGGCATAGAAGAGTACTGGAATAACTTTCAAAATGCGCATCAAGATCTTCTAAAGTTTACACCAACTGAAAAAAGAATGGACATACCTTATTTAGTGAATGAAGATTACTACGTTTATGAAGACTTATATTTGTGCCTAAGTGGAGACATAAAAGACATGTTGTCGTCATTATCGAGTGTTCAATGCAATCATACAAATAGTGACAGATCTGTCACTATATCAGAGGAGAAGGTGAAGTTACCTCGCATACAACCACCAGTTTTTAGTGGCATTTATGAGGATTGGCCAACTTTTCAAGACATCTTTGAGTCGCTCATACATAACAACAGCTCATTAACCGACGTCGTCAAGTTGCATTTTTTGAAAAATAGTGTTAGTGGCGAAGCACAAGCTTTACTTAAAAACATACAAGTAACGGACGCTAACTACACGGAGGCTTGGAAAACCTTGAAGAATCGTTACGGGAACAAAAGAATAATTGTTAATGCTATTATGAAAAGATTGTTTTCGCAAAAAAGAATGTACGCGCAAACTGCTAACCAAATCAAAACACTTTTAGACATAACTACGGAATGTTTGAGCAGTCTTACCAATCTCAAGGTCTCTGTCGATTCCTGGGATCCCATGATAGTGCATTTGACCGTGTTAAAACTAGATACAGAGACTCACAAGGACTGGGAAGAGTACTCGTTTAAGGGTACGCCTAGGGCTGCCAACCAAAGATCATAGATATGCGGTACATTCGCGAATAAATTGCGGGACTTAGCTATAAAATGCGGGACAGATAGGTTCATTTTAGATGCACCTAATGCACCCAACGCAAGCATCCATATTTTGGCAGTATACACGTTCAGTGCACGGTGCTCGCATGCTATAGTCGCGGACGTCGCGGTACATTCAAATTAATATGACGCAATCTTAAATTGCTCTCATTTACGTATTCATATTATTATTTTAGTATTTCCAGTTTAGTATTCCCCGAAAAGCGGGACAATAGGCGTCCCGCGCGAACTTTTTGCGGGACGCATACTTTAGGGCCCCAGAAACGGGACGTCCCGCATATAGCGGGACAGTTGGCAGCCCTAGGTACGCTACGCCTGATGATTTACCGACGTGGTCTGAATTGAAAACCTTTCTAGAAACCAAATTTCGTACCTTGGAATTTATAAATAATACCTCTTCGGCTGCTTCTTCATTTTCAAAACCGACCACGCAGAAAAGCTATCATTCAACGACACCAACGCCTTCCAGTAGCCACAGCGGCTCCCACGCAACGACATCAGCACCTTCAAGTAAAACATGTGTCAAGTGTAACGACAATCACACATTAAGTCATTGTAAGGGTTTTTCGAATATGGAAGTAAGTGAAAGAATTGACTACGTGAAAAACAACAATTTATGTTATAACTGCCTGCTCAGCGGTCATTCCGTGTCCCGATGCCGTTTGCCAACCTCCTGCCAAATCTGCCACAAGCGTCACCATTCACTACTGCACCTCACCAAAACCGAGAACGTTAAATCACACCTTAGTCAGATGGAGGAGAGTATCGACGATGAAATACAAAAGGAAGAGCCCGAAGAAAACATGTCTATAGCTACACACTTCGCAACTAGAAATTCAGATGGTTTATTGGCTACTGCACTTATTCCAGTGAGGGATGAAATGGGGCAAATTACCATACTGCGTGCCTTAATCGACCAAGGTTCAGAAGGGAATTTTATATCAGAAAGAGCAGTTCAGTTAATGAAACTAAGCAAGAAGCATATCAATGGTTCTATCACTGGAGTAGGATCAACGAAAACTTCTGTGGGCAGTATGGTGGAGTGTGAGATTTTATCAAGATGGGATGAAGATTTTAAACTTAAAATAATAACGTATGTCTTATCCACTCGCGTGACAACTGAACTTCCGTCAACAACATTCACCATTAATCAAGCCCATTGGCAGCATCTTAATTGGCTCAACCTCGCAGACCCGGGTTACAATAAACGAGGTCGAATAGACATGCTGCTGGGTGTCAAAGTATATGCACGCATTCTGAAGAACAATTTAATCCAGGGTCCTCCAGATTCACCGTGTGCACAAGAAACAAGCCTTGGATGGATTATCTTTGGAGACCTTCCCAGCAATTCTTCAGAAGATGTTATAGTCATGTCATGCATCACAATTTAAATTTAGACCTTCTGGTAAAAAACATGTGGGAACTGGACTCTGCAGAGAAACCAGAACTTACCGCCGATGAGAAACTTTGCGAAACCATTTATGCAAACACAACTACCAGAACAAAAGAAGGAAGATATATAGTGAAACTACCAACAAAAACAGAGAAAATTAAATCAACAGAAGGGGAAACCAAAGAAGTAGCATTGAGGAGGTTTAAGCTACTAGAACGAAAATTTGAGAAAGTTGAAGAATACAAAAGAGAATACATCAAGGTCATAGAAGAATATTCAACACTGAAGCACATGGAAGAAGTCCCAGACACAGAAATAGAAAATCCATCAGTGTACCTTCCACAACACGCTGTAATTAGAAACGACAAAGAAACAACTAAAGTAAGAATAGTTTTTGATGCTTCTTCAAAGGGCACAAACAATATTTCACTGAATGACGAGTTACTGGTAGGGCCACAGCTTCAGGAAGACCTGAGAAACATAATCATGAGATGGCGCATGAAGAAAGTCTGTTTCGTTGCAGACATACAGAAAATGTATCGTCAAATTTTAGTTACGAAACAAGATGCAGATCTGCAGCGAATTCTTTGGCGCAAATCCACAGGTGATCCCATTAAAGAGTACCGCGTGCTTCGAGTCACGTTTGGTACAGCATCTGCACCATACTTAGCGGTCAAAACGTTGCAGACAGTCGCGGAAGATGAAGGTAAACATCATCCTGTAGCTGCAAAAACGATAAAAGAATATTTCTACATGGATGATCTCATGTCCGGTCAAGATAGCGTAGAAGAAGCAGTAGATGTTGCAAAGAATATTGCAACCATTCTTGAATGTGGAGGGTTCGATCTGCAGAAATGGTCTTCCAACAGCACCGACTTTTTGAAACAATTCCCAGCAGTCGAGAGAAGTAATAATGTTAAGATGGACATTCAACTCGATGGAACGGTACGTGCATTGGGTATCTCTTGGAACATGGGAGAAGACAGCTTTCAGTACAGTCTTGCACTACCACCGCAGCAATCAACAATTACAAAGAGGAATATTCTTGCAGAAACACAGAAATTATTCGATCCTTTGGGATGGCTGGCACCAAGCGTAATCCAAGCTAAGATGCTAATCCAGAAACTTTGGTTACACCGATGCAGTTGGGATCATGAAGTTGAACCTGAAATAAAAGAGGAATGGTTAAATATAAGAAACAATTTTAAACACTTAAAATTAATCAAGATACCGAGATGGTTGCATACTACTAAATTAAGACTAGACAAAACTACTGTACACGGATTTTCTGATGCATCAACAAATGCTTATGCAGCTGTTGCCTACCTAAGAGTTGAAACCGAAAATGGCGATGTTAAGACGAGTATCATAGCTGCTAAAGCCCGAGTAAGTCCAGTAAAGCCATTATCGTTACCCAGACTGGAACTGTGTGGTGCTACAATGCTGGCGAAACTACTGAAACAAATTAGAGAAGCCATGAGAATTTCTGAAAGTCAAGTATTCGCATGGACTGATTCAACAATAGTTTTGTCATGGTTAAAAGGGGACCCTAATCGCTGGCAAACTTTCGTCAGAAATCGTGTTGTCGCCATTCTCGATGACATCGGCGATAAATGGTATCATGTCACATCAGAATGGAACCCTGCTGATATTGCATCACGTGGTTCTACATTGCCAGATCTTATTTCACATAAATTATGGTGGAACGGCCCAGAATGGCTACAATCTGATAAAATCCCATTTCAAACGTCGAGCACCACCACAGACCTGGAAATTAAAAGAAACATTCATACCAACTTAAAGGTACAAACGCATGATAACCATTCTATAATAAATCAATTTGACGATTTTGATAACTTAAACGAACTTCTGAAAACTATATCATACTGCAAACGGTTTCTAAATTACAAGAAATATATTTCGGCGTAGGGCCCTTTATATCAGGTCCGGCCGAGCTATAGGGAGATGGTTTAGCTATCTACGCACTTATGCATGTAGGCATGGACTCATAATGAAAACACAACATGAATTAAGATCTTTTTATTACTACTCTGGTTCGCAAAGAGTTAAACCACAACAAGAGAAGAACCAGGAAGAAACTCAGCGGGTTGTATGTTTTAATCTTTTCAAATCATTGGTAATTACAATTTTAGATCATTACAATAGGTACACACTTAAAACACGATTAATCAAAACACTTTAAACAACAACAACAACTAATGGAAAACGACTGGAGAGTTCTAAGTTTGAGTCCATGCTTCACCAATTTCAAAACACAAGAAATAACGACTTTCGTCAGGATGCTAGGAAATAACGATCTGAATCTGAAACTAACGAATTATTGAATCTAATCAAACTCCTCTTACTCTGGAGTGCACTTAATCAAATCTATTCGTGGTCTCAAGACTTAAGGGAAGGAATGATCATAATTAGAATCTATTCCAAGTCTAGGCAAGAATCGATCTTTCGAAGTCTAACGCGGGAATCAGAATGAATTGACTTTCCAATGTCTAAAGCAAGAATTACTTCTTTCTAAGTCTAACGCGCGAATGCGAATGCACGGAATGCATCATGAAAACAGCGCTAGTGACCTTTTATACTGTCAGGTCATAAACTACCTGCTTCACAGGCGGGTAGATCTCAACCGGGTTTTATTATCTACCTGACGCATGGACCAAAGCAAAGACCACTCCAAGCAATACATTGCTTATCGTTTTCTAGATTTAGTAACTCTTAACAAATTAATTGTAAACATTGCAAATAAAACAATTCTGGCGTTCGAAGACTCGACGTGTCGTACAGGTCTGCCTGCACCAACTGAAGCGCGACTCCGACACGGCCATTCTGACGTGACAAGCGTCCTCGCTTGTGTCTGAAACAAACACGTACACCAGTAATCTTTGTTACCGCTCGGTCACCCTGACCAACATTTGTCTCCATAAAAAAAAATCAATTCAACTCAAGGAAAACAAAATTCAACTATTTTCAACTGAATTAAAAATTACTTCATATCATTTCATTAATTCCAATTTAATTAATCTGAATGCTTGGTCTTGAATTAGTACCACCTGGCTTTCATAGCCTCATTTTAAGAAAACATTACAATAAAACTCGGAAAAATGTCTCGAGATACTTTTCTTTTAATCGAATTAAACAACACACAAGCTTACATCATGATTTTTAACTTCTCACAACAGAATCAACAAGATTCTCGGCCACTCCAAATTAGCCATATCACAATCTAGTCACATAGACTCAGGCCCCCGCCGTATCAGTGCCGAGCATTGCGCTCTGAACGACCATAAGGCCACAGTTACAACTACGGCACGTGACTACGGTGCGGCCAAAAAAACAAAAAAAGATGCTTGCTCAACTTTATCACTTGTACTAGGTTCAGATTATGAGAGACAAGTTTCCACATTGACGCATTTTCTAATTTGGTCTTGAGCGTACTTGTAGGTGCATTTAAACTTTAGTTTCTTCAAACTAATACGATCGCCATCAAGTACCTCCAAGACCTTAAACGGGCCCTTGAATTTAGGTTTCAACTTTTGTCTGATTGCGTTCTATCAGCACAAAGTCAAGTCACACACAAAAAAAAACTTTGACATATTTGATAGTGCCAGCTTAATTTTACCAGTTTAAAAAAAAAAACAAAATTAATTTAAATTAACGAATCAAGTCCAGTCAAGACACTTCCTTATTAAAATAAAAGTCACGTTTTTTTTGTCCATCGAAAACTCATGTGACATAGTCATCAATTACATTCAACAACAATAACTTCTTTCGTGGCATTACCAATTCTAACGCAATATGGTAAAAATAAAAGCGAAAATAAAGTTGTAGTTTTCTTAGTAACCGTTTTACGGAAAACAAAATTATAAGTTTCCAATGAGTAACTACGTATTCACATTACTAACAGAAAATTAAATAAACCACTTTGTAATTTGAATTTTAACCAGTCATTAACTTCTTACTACTTTACTAGCCAGTAACAGACATAGTTCTGCAATCATCATCATCATCATCATCATCATCAGCCTATGATAGTCCACTGCTGGACGTAGGCCTCTCCTATTAACTATGCGTATAGACGCATTAGGAGGTAAATGCCCATAATCGCCACGCTGGGCAAGCGGATTGGCGATCGCAGTAATGTGTCCACTATGATGACGCTGCTGCCCATCATCAATATTTAATCAAATATGGTCAGTGACACTTCAATCCCTTAGTCGACTCTTACGACACCCGCAGGAGGAGTTGGGGTGGTGACAAATGTATTCTTTCTGCCGTCACCACACGGCCAAGTTCTGCAATAGTCAAATGAAACTGTTCAACAAAAATAACAAATAGGTTACAGTACTCTAAAGTTGGTCTACCTCCATCCGGTAACCAAAACCACAGTTGCTTCCATCCAGCAACAACAAAACTGGTCTACCTCCATCCGGTAACCAAGCCACAATTGCTTCCATCCAGCAATAATTGGTCTACCTCCATCCGGTAACCAAACCAAAAACACATCGACCGATTACACCATCAAACCAAACGCATGCCACCCACAATCGTGGCCGCACTGAGACGGAAAAATAGATCCGATTTTACACCTACGACTACGAATGATAAAATGGTGTATGCAGTCTGAGAAACGTAACCAAATTGAATGTAAAAAGTTTCATTACACGATTGCAAACTAAATGACTAATTCCAACTAATTATAATCCACAACTTTAATTAAACTAAAGTAGTCAAATTGAAACTATGGACAGCTCAAATAATAAGAAATGACTATCACCACCAACATCATAACCGTCATCATGACCACCATCATGACCACCATCATGACCACCATCATGACCACCATCATGACCACCATCATGACCACCATCATGACCACCATCATGACCACCATCATGACCACCATCATGACCACCATCATGACCACCATCATGACCACCATCATGACCACCATCATGACCACCATCATGACCACCATCATGACCACCATCATGACCCTCATCATGACCATCATCATGACCTTCATCATGACCTTCATCATGACCACCATCATGACCATCATCATGACCATCATCATGACCATCATCATGACCTTCATCATGACCTTCATCATGACCTTCATCATGACCTTCATCATCATCGGCATTTTCAATTTGATAATCTCAAAAGAATAACCCCTCGATGACTACAACATTAGTTTCACTAATTAGCTCAGGGCTCAAATAGCCCAACAAAATGTGAACTTCTCACCGGATCAACAACGCTGTCTGTTGTAATGGTGTGGACACACCACGCGTTGCACCACGTGTTCAAGGAAGGCAGCAGCGACACCAGTCTTCATCACGATAGGCAGCAGCGACACCAGTCTTCATCCTCTGCCACGCCGTCGGGACGTGATGACAGCAACAGGCATGATGCCGGCAGGTTGCTCTGGTTGGCCATGTTGAACTGAAAATATCAAATTGTACGGTATCAGTTTCATCACAGAAATAATTTGCATGCGGGCTCAGCCCAAGCTCATCACGAGACTAGAAAGTTAAGTTTAGGGTATTGGCATCTGCTTTCACTTGTCATTAAAATAATTATCGACTTCATTTTACTACAACCAAGTTAATCTCGCAAATAATAAAACGTTTTGAGGACACAAAAACACGCTACAAACAAATGTCGACCGTTAATTTTTAAATGACTACTTCAAATTTTGCATTAAAACAATTGGAACGAAACCTGTCCTTTTATTTGTGTTGCTCCAAAACTCGCGTCTCTGGCAGTTTTTCTTATTTTCTTGTACACCTTGCAATAAATTGTCAGAAATTGCGCTCGTTTCATCGCCACAGCGACATCGCCATCATGGACGAAAACGCTGACCACTCTCACAGTGATCTCGTGGTTGAACATCTGTAACGATAATTTCACACGCATAGAAAACTTTTCACAACAGAAACGGATAGAACATGTTTGTCATGATAAGGAATAAATTTTTGGCACACTACAAAACAAAACAAAGGGCTACTTGCCCGTATTTCGGAACTGCTAGTAATTCAAAACTAAGAAACAAACAACTATGGGCCATGATATCATCTGAAATTACTAGAATTACTGAAATTTTTTTTGGTCAAGTGGGTAGGGTAGGTACCCACACGTATTGTTACATCAGAAATTACAAAAAAAGAACAAAGTAGTCATCTAAATCACTACTCAAAGCAGAAATTGTGAACAATCATTACCTTACCAACTGTTGCCGATTTTAAACCTTACCGTTTACATTGTGTTACATTACCAGCTAGCACTCACTGTTTTGTGAGCTTGGTGTATCCCACTGTCTGATTTCGGCGTAGGGCCCTTTATATCAGGTCCGGCCCAGCTATAGGGAGATGGTTTAGCTATCTACGCACTTATGCATGTAGGCATGGACTCATAATGAAAACACAACATGAATTAAGATCTTTTTATTACTACTCTGGTTCGCAAAGAGTTAAACCACAACAAGAGAAGAACCAGGAAGAAACTCAGCGGGTTGTATGTTTTAATCTTTTCAAATCATTGGTAATTACAATTTTAGATCATTACAATAGGTACACACTTAAAACACGATTAATCAAAACACTTTAAACAACAACAACAACTAATGGAAAACGACTGGAGAGTTCTAAGTTTGAGTCCATGCTTCACCAATTTCAAAACACAAGAAATAACGACTTTCGTCAGGATGCTAGGAAATAACGATCTGAATCTGAAACTAACGAATTATTGAATCTAATCAAACTCCTCTTACTCTGGAGTGCACTTAATCAAATCTATTCGTGGTCTCAAGACTTAAGGGAAGGAATGATCATAATTAGAATCTATTCCAAGTCTAGGCAAGAATCGATCTTTCGAAGTCTAACGCGGGAATCAGAATGAATTGACTTTCCAATGTCTAAAGCAAGAATTACTTCTTTCTAAGACTAACGCGCGAATGCGAATGCATCATGAAAACAGCGCTAGTGACCTTTTATACTGTCAGGTCATAAACTACCTGCTTCACAGGCGGGTAGATCTCAACCGGGTTTTATTATCTACCTGACGCATGGACCAAAGCAAAGACCACTCCAAGCAATACATTGCTTATCGTTTTCTAGATTTAGTAACTCTTAACAAATTAATTGTAAACATTGCAAATAAAACAATTCTGGCGTTCGAAGACTCGACGTGTCGTACAGGTCTGCCTGCACCAACTGAAGCGCGACTCCGACATATATAACAGCTAACAGTCACATTACACCAATAACCACAGAAGATTTACAAGGTGCATTGAAAATCTGTATCAAATTGATACAGCAACAAATATTTGATGATGATATAAATAGATTACAAAATAATAAACATGTTAGATGTGACAGCAAATTGAAATCATTGAATCCCTACCTTGATGAAGATAATATTCTCAGGGTAGGTGGTCGCCTTAAGCATGCAAATCTAAGCGAAGAGAGTAAGAATCCTATAATTCTTGACAATAAAAATCGACTTACCTTTTTACTTGTGGCTGACGCTCATCAAAGAACTCTTCACGGTGGACAACAATTGATGATGTGTTATCTAAGGAGTAAATTCTGGATTCTCAAAGTGAAGCATAACGTCAGATCATACATCCACAAATGTTTAATATGTGCAAGACAAAACGCCACTGTCAAAAGGCAATTAATGGGAAATCTGCCTAAAGAACGAGTTACACCAGCACGCCCATTTCTAAACAGTGGTGTCGACTTCGCTGGTCCATATCTGACACTTACGTCAAGGGGTAGAGGAATAAGGACCTCAAAATCTTACATAGCTATATTTGTATGTATGGTTACCAAAGCTATACATTTGGAGCTGGTAGGAGATTTGACCTCGGAGGCCTTTATTGGCGCCTTCAGACGTTTCGTTGCACGAAGAGGAAAGTGCGCGCACCTCTGGAGTGATCAAGGGCGAAATTTCATCGGAGCAAATAAAGCCTTAGGAGATGCATTCGAAGAAGCTAAACTGGAATTTGATGGAGAGATTGCCATCAAGCTCGCAGAAGACGGGACACAGTGGCATTTCATTCCTGTATATAGTCCCAATTTTGGCGGATTATGGGAGAGTGGAGTTAAGTCTCTGAAGTTTCACCTAAAGAGAGTCTTAAATTCGCATCTTACCTTTGAGGAATTCACAACTCTTCTATGCCAAATCGAGGCATGCTTAAACTCGCGCCCTTATGTCCCCATAGACGATGTAGAAATCACCGAGCCTCTAACACCAGGCCATTTTTTAATTGGCGATACACCAATAGTCGTACCTTCACCTACCTTCTCTGATACCAACACGAACATGTTATCCAGATGGCAGCATCTGCAAAAAATGTTAAATGATTTTTGGCACACCTGGCAACAAGATTATCTGTCAAGGCTTCAACAACGAACTAAATGGACGAAAAGAGAGACGGAATTCGATATTGGTCAAATAGTATTAATAAAAAACGAAAACTTACCTCCTGGAAAATGGTTGCTGGGTCGTGTAGTAGAGAAACATCCTGGAACCGATGGACTAACGCGGGTGTACAGTGTCAAAAGTGGTGAAACTATTGTTAAACGTTCTATCAGCAAACTTTGTAATTTCCCAATCGATATCTCTGATTGAACATAACACTTCTTGTTAATTATAGTCTTAATGTTTATAAGTGTAATATACTTGTAATAGGAATGCATTTCCGCTCTTTGAAGAGAGTTTGATATTTTTATTGAAATGGATATAGATACATATTTCTTTCCAATTTTGATCAGTAAGCAAACTTGGTTAAGAAATTATTTCGTATTCGATGTTCCATTGTATGAATTTCTGTTATTAATTTTGCATGATTGTATAAGTTTATAAAAGGATAATCAATATCCTTTTGGTAGGCGGTATGTTAAGACAGTTCATTAAATTGTATCCTTGTGTATGACTCACGCACACATGCATGTATGATACTTTCTGTCAAACCTCAGTTGCAAATAAACTGTCGAAGAAGCTACACTTATTTGTTTAAATCCCATCCAACCAATTTCTAAAATCAACCTTAATCCAATCACCAAAGGGATTTATTTAATTCATGTGAAATTTTGATAGATACAATAAATAACTAGTGAACAGTGTCCGTGTATATCTAGTAAAATATCAATTGCCTATTTGTCTCATGTCAAAGATCGATATATTTTTTTCTCCGGGCACGTTATCTTAAGGTGCATGCAGACCAAACGAGCATTCGCTATTCTATCCGCCACTCTACGAAATCAACGAATCATGTTTTGTGTAACGATCGTATTTCCAAGAGTAGGGGGTTAGAATAGCGAATGCTCGTTTGGTCTGCATGCGCCTTTAAACGGAGACAATAATTCGGAAGTATTTATTCACGATCTATTCAACAACGCTATTTCTTTTTCATTGGATCGGCTCACACGCGATGACAATGCTCGGCTTTCCAAACTATGTGTTCCTGCTCGTTTTTACCGTCCATCGCAAGGGAAAAGCGATATTCATGTACCCACAGACCATGTTGTGAACTAGATACAACAAGTAATAGCCCCGATGAAGTAAAGTTGACGTTTACTGTGAAAAACTCTCTATAGCCTCGTCCTGCGGTGTTATTCACTAAGGAAACCGCCTTGCAGCGCTGTGTCAGCGCTGCGGCAGCGTCGAGCCTAAAATTGGTATTCACTAATGTACTTTAAACGACACTAGCGCTCGGCGACGAATGCGGCGTGAGCTGGAACTACCTTGCGTCGAGAGTTACCGCCTACAGTTCGACGATGAGCTGTTCTACGTTAGTGAATACCGTTTTTCACAGCGCTGCGCTCTACGTCGAAGTGAATGCTGTCTCGTCGTCGAGCTCGTTGATGAACGCAGCGTCGAATGTGTGAATAAGAGAATAGCATAACTGCCCATTGTGATTCCTAAAGAACATATTCGATTATTTTCAAATTATGAATGAAAAGCCTATTTAGGTTGAAGTTATACTCAAAATTATTTTCTATAAATAAAATATCTGTTGGCCGTGTGGTGACGGCAGTAAGAATACATTTGTCACCACTCCTCCTGCGGGTGTCGTAAGAGTCGACTAAGGGATTGAAGTGTCATTGACCATTATTTGATAAAAGATTGATGATGGGCAGCAGCGTCATCATAGCGGACACATTACTGCGATCGCCAATCCGCTTGCCCAGCGTAGCGATTATGGGCATTTACCTCCTAATGCGCATAGTTAATAGGAGAGGCCTACGTCCAGCAGTGGACTATCATAGGCTGATGATGATGATGATGACGTAAAATGTAAAGCAAAGGAAAAGCGACTATATTAATAATTTCATTTGTTTACAATTTGAAAAGCTCAACCTAAATCTGACGAGCAGGACGAGGAGGGCTTGATTCCTAAAAATACGACGTATCTGTCAGTTACACTATCAAGAAATAATGGATAAGTACTTTTGTTTTCTGTATGAAATATAAGCATTACAATATCGTCGGGGATAGTGAAATGAAATTAATTTATTAGCACAAGACATAACTTAAAATTATATTACATTAAAAACAGAGATATCGAAGTTGTGCCAAAGGACCCTCACTCAGCTTGTTGTCACATAGTGCACCGCAGGGCACACTACGCAATGCTGATTTTCAGTGAGCAGTGAGGTAGCAATACCGCGTAACTAACAAATTCAATTAGGGTCAATTTGAGTGTCAATTGTTTGATATTTGAACTCTAGCTGCTTTGATAGTTACGCGGTATTGCGCTATCCCCGACGATATGAAAAAAATTTCGGTGCGACGTTTGAAGCTCCACTGTCGATTTACCGAAAACGCTTTGTCTTCATCATATAATTTGTGAGCGTGTTAGTAAAACTGTTAGTCAGGGGCATAAATATATATACGATTTTAAACCTTATGCTCCAGACATAAGTAAAAAAGTGTACAGATATTTTTGCCCTTGACTGTTCATGTAACTTAATGATGCATTTTCTACGATTGTATGCTTACGGCTAGGAAGATCCGCGGAAGACCGCAAGGCGGGTTCGGATTCCGCGTCGCATGCGCGAACACACGACGACGAGTCCGACGAGTGTCGTGCTTCGACCAGCAGTGTTATTCACTAAGGAAACCGCCTTGCTATCAGCGCTGTGTCAGCGCTGCGGCAGCGTCGAGTGTAAAAATGGTAATGCACTTTAAACGACACTAGCGCTCGGCGACGAATGCGGCGTGAGCTGGAACTACATTGCGTCGAGAGTTACCGCCTACAGTAGTTCGACGACGAGCTGTTCTTCGTTATTGAATACCGTTTTTCGCAGCGCTGCGCTCGACGTCGAAGTGAAGGCTGTCTCGTCGTCGAGCTCGTTGACGAACGCAGCGTCGAATGTGTGAATAAGAGAATAGCATAGTAGGCCCAGCAACTTTAATTCTAATCGTGTGAATTTGTTTAAAATTAGTTTACAATCTGCAAATATTAGTAAAACCAAACTAGGTATAATTGGCTAAGTAGATTTTTTTAAAGATTTTACATAGGTACATATTTTTTTCGATAGCCGACATACAAAGCCACCGAAAAGAGCTGCATTTCTTTGATCTTTAAGACGTCGTAACACTAAGCCAATTATGATGCATCTTGTGATAACAAGATATAATGATGGGTTTGTAAGATACTGATTGTATTTGTCTGTGGTCTGTGCTAATGTCAATGCCAATCAATCGTATAGATGCGTAATTTCTGATGTTCGCGTCACTTAACACATGGTTTATATGTGTAGGTTTCTAATTGTCGGTGACGATTACATGCCGACAAGATAATGAGCTCGTTGGACAGCATCAAGTGTTATAAATTAATGGTTATAAAATTTCCGGGGGATTGAAATGTATTGTCGGAAGAGTGAAACCATTTTTCTAAATTCTACAAATATTCAATGTAATTGGTGATAGGTACAGTATAGATAGTTCCACAAGAGTTGAGGTCACGCACACATCAACAAGTCATGTAAATATACGGGGAATTTGAAATTAGTGTACTTTTTTCGTACTGACAGCAAACCCAATTACAACTTTAAGATTGACCAAAAAATGTGTTCAAGGGATTGCTTCAATATTTTGAAGCAAGTCATTCATTCATTCACTATATTTTTTGAAATTAATACTTCATTTGGATGTGTGTGTAATCATAATCATTCACCTCAACTCTGCACTGGTGAAATTACATATACAACAAATTCTACACGTATTTTAATAGCTAATACGTACAGGATAATTTTGTAATAATCGTTAAGATAATCATTATAAAATAAAAATAATGGTAGCGGCATGCTAGTTATTAAATTCACGGAGGGACCGAACTTGGTTTGCAAATAAATATACAGAGTGGTCACTAGTATACCGACAGACTTTATCCATGCATTTTTGTCCAAGGAAGTAAAAACTACTACATATACAGTGTGTTACCATGACCCAGGCTTTTACGAAAATGGGTAATAATACGCATTACTGGCAATCGTTTTCAAGTATTAAGAGTTGACAAATATTTAAATTAACTGTACAATTATTTTTATTTCGTTCGAACGATCAATGCAACGCGTGTACTGCTTAGTTGTCAAACGTTGCGAGTGGCTGCGATCTGTCATTGTCAAGTGCCAATTAACGATTTATTTTGAAGTACATTGCTTCTCAATTAACTTTTCTTAGAAAGTTAATTACTTTTAAAATTAGGATTTTTAAACAAATAATGCACATGGTTTGGCTAAGAATCTGCATCTCAATCCTCGGGTCAAATAAAAGCCTGCATCATGTTAACACACTGTATAGGTATATTAGGTATAGGACATATGACATTGTCGGATATTTTATTTTATATGACCAGTAGAAAGGAGACGAATCCAGAAAAGTGCATATGACATTATAGTCTAAAATTGTGATCAGGAATACACCTTAAAAGTTTTCCGTAAACTCATTCATCAACCTGTAATTGTTTAAACGTATTAATAATTAAATAATAAATATTTTCAACTTCTTTACACAAATCGGCCTAGTTCCATGGTAAGCTCAATTAAGGCTTGTGATGTGTGTACCTGGCGACGATATATAGGTATATAATAGATAGATACATATAGATACTTAAATACATAGACAGCCATGACCAAGGAACAAATATTTGTGATAAATAAATACACAAATAAAGCCCTCGCCGGGATTCGAACCGGGAACCTCCAGCTTCGTAGGCAGGGTTACTACCAACTAGGCTACGGAGGCTGACTAATAATAAGGTGCGGTTAAACTAAAAGAGCATTCGCTGTTCTAACCTCCCACTCTACGAAATTCGATCGGTACACAAAACGTGATTGGTTGATTTCGTAGAACGGGCGCTAGAACAGCGAATGCTCTCTTGGTTTAAACGCACCTTTTTTTAGATGTCCCACGGTATTTATTTATTATTATTATTACTGTGTACCTCGGTTTGATTTCCGTGGGTGTTTGAATGAAGTGGAATCACCAAGGCAGCTTTTATCTGCCAACTTGCTTTAGTCTTCTAAGATCCAGTTTTCTTTCCAGCATTCTATGACCCAGTAGCCGAACCATGAGCTTCCGCGGACTCGCTCGCGCCAATACGCAAGTACCTAAGAGTGAGATGGATAGAAAGTAAACGCGCGTTAATAACGTAGCGGCAGCTCATGGTAGGGCTACAGGATGCTTAGCCAAGTTACCAATCGCTAGAGCTTAGTCATCATCATCATTATCATCACCAGTCTATGAAAGTCCACTGCTGGACGTAGGCCTCTCTTATTAACTATGCGTATAAACGCATTAGGAGGTAAATGCCCATAATGGCCACGCTGGGCAAGAGGATTGGCGATCGCAGTATTGTGTCCACTATGATGATGCTGCTGCCCATCATCAATCTTTTATCAAATAATAGTCAGTGACACTTCAATCCCTTAGTCGACGACACCCGCAGGAGGAATGTATTCTTACTGCCGTCACCACACGGCGTCTAGCGCTTATTAGCGTATCGTAATTTTCCCTCTCTGTCACTCTTTCATATTAGTGCGACAAAGACGATTAGTTGCCTTTCGTTTACGATTGACGATTAAGCGCTAGCGATTGGCAACTTGGCTAAGCACCCAGTTACTCAGCCGCATCGCTAGGGTTGCGCCCGTACAATATAATAAGAAACTAGCCTGCATATGCATAGGTAATCTATTGTCAGGGGATTTATCACGTTGTATCAGCGCATACACAATACAGGCAGATACTGGCACAAGACCCAAGCGAAAATAACCCCTACGCTTCGAACATGACATGCGAAAATGCTCTGCAACTCGTGATCGGCATATAATGCTCTCCGTAAGCGTATTTCAGGTGGCTTCAATAGAGGCATCAAAATGCATCTTTTATTAACTGTGCATCGAAACAAAGGATGCCTGAAACAGCTCGACCTACTTTTTTGGCAGTTTAAAATTTAAAAAGAGTTTTTTCAGAGCTTGTTTACGTATTCATTGTATTTTACATCAATAATAATTTGCTGTAATTTTGTCGGTTGGATGTAATATAATGGACAATAGAAACTCCCGAGAAACGCATTTCTACTAGAGTGGGTTCAGGATCCCACCTCGGGCATTCGTAAACTTCGGTATTTTTTTTGGCATAATATGACATTTAATATTTAAATTTAGATATTGATGGTTGTGTGACTCAACCTCGTGTGTCCGGGGTGTATAACTCAACCTCGTATATGAAATGTTGTATTTTGTACAGCAATATATTTTTTCCTAACTAGTGCGGAAAAGTAAACTTTGCGCACGCTTCGCTTGCGTAAATTTCTCTTTTTAAGGCACTTGTTAGGAAAAAAGTCGTTCGATACACGTGTAAAAACTTCTTATTTAACTCGGGTGATTGTCGCCCTCGTTTCACTCGGGCTCCAACTTTCGCCCTCGTCGAAATATTTATTTTTGCACTTGTATCGAAATGGGACTTTTTGACGCGCTAATGCGAGACGTGGTTCATTTTACGGCAGGTCCAAAACTTCGGAGGGCAATCTGTACCAAAAAAACGACGTGCAAAAAGGAAATTCGCAACTCGTGTCGATTTAAAACACTCCCTTCGGTCGTGTTTTGAAACCTTGCCACTCGATTTCGGCTTTCATGTTTTTCGCACTTGTGTCGTAATGTACTATGCCATTATACGAGCCATTATACTTAAAAAAAATACAACTCAAAAAATATTGAATAAAACAATTTGAGTTGTATTAGGTACAATGAATTTAATTCTGGCGCTGATATTCGCTCACTACATTTATTTTGACTTAGGTAAAACAAATGTTAAAATCAGTTTATTACATATGTATAGGTACCTACATATATCCACACCACTATATGAAGACTCAATAGTTTTATTTTCACAAAAATAAGACACGTGGCATATATGATCGTTCCTTGTTGCCAGACTCTACCTCAAGGGAGACTCAATTAGACTAGAGCGGTGGAAAAAAATGTGAAAAGGCCACAAATTCTTAACTTAAAATATCTGCAATTTATTAGTAATTTACAAAATATTTTCTTCGGTTGCCGCGATAGTTAAACTAATGTAGGTACCTATAATGCGCTATATAGGTACCTATAATATGTTTAAATAATTTTATTTTAATTTGTAATTTCGATTTCTATAGACCGCTGTATTTAAAGCATTTATTTTGTCTATATCTATCTATTTCGTTTATTTTTGAAATTTGAAAGTCGGACCTAATTATACATAGTTGCAATTAGTGTATGAAATATTGTAGTAACATTAACACTATGAGTCATTTTACCCAATTGATGGACAAAACAATAGTAATCAACAAAACTTAAATTCATAAAGAATGTGTGTCCTATGTATATTTTTAATAGGTCCTACAAACTATACGTCCAGTTTAGCTAACCTAACTTAGAAAGAACACTATAGGTAATTTTACTCAATTGATGGACAAAACAATAATAATAAACGAAACTTCAATTCGTAAAAAATATATGTCCTTGCATTTTTATAAGATTCTACAAATTATGCGTCCAGTTTAGCTGACCTAACATAGAAACTTTACAAAAAAAAAAACGATAAATACTTAAATTGTCGTTATAGCCATTGGGTAAATTGAGTAAGTACCAAATACGTAAAATAATCGCTTACCTAATTATTTTTTTACTTAGCCTGTGTAAAGTATCTAACGTCACCTAAAGATTGGTAAGATAAATCTAATATTACCTACCTCTAAAAGAAAGATACAAAAGAAAATATTTACCCAAAACTGCATTAATTTTGGCGTAAATATTTCTTCGATCAGCTGGGTCCTTATCAGCGTTGAGGTAATGAGGTGGCATGGCGGCATTAGCTCAGAATCGATGTCGGGTAACAGTCGGACCTCGTTGGGGTTATGTTATGATGTCGTTAGCCCACTGTGTCTTGCTGGGCTATCGTGCTATTCGTACTAATACACTCTTATAGAGTGCATGCAAACTTCTGCAAGTGTGGGCTTAGTTTAGGTATAGGAGCTACTGTAAGTCTTAAAGTCACATGACCTATCTACATTTAGTATTTCATAGAGCGTTTCCACAAACCATTCAAAATTTATCTCGTTCTGGAAGTTGATATTATTCAACGAAAATACTAAGATAATGCTAAGTAGGCCTTTATATTTGAAGGCTCAAGAGCAGCGTTATAATTATAATTATTTTATTATAAATGTATTCATTGACATTAATGCTACTTGGGCCGTGTGGTGATGGCGTAAGAATACGTTTGTCATCACCCCTACTCTTCCCGCGGGTGTCATAAATCTAAGGGATTGAAATGTCACTGACCATTCTTTGACAGAAAGTTTATGATAAGCAGCGTCATTATAGCGGACACATTAGGTACTGCGATCGTCAATATCCTAGCCCAGCGTGGCGATTTGTTTGTGATTATGCGTCTAAAGTTAATAGGGAGGCCTACGTGCAGTGGATTGAGATAGGCTGAAGACGTCATGTGAATGCTACTTATTAATTGCTGGTTTAAATAGGCATGTAAATCCGAGCAGTGGCAAACAGAGTCCCTAATATATTCTGGATTTGAGCTAAAAAGTAATTTACCGAATCACATCGATTCGTCGTCCGCACAACACATATGCATCGTAACGCGGTTAAGGTTCTGTTCATTCTCGTTGCGCGAAGAAACAGTCAAGTATGCGGTCTAATATATGACCCACAGTTACATGACAGTTACATCTAGTCGAAGATCAGCTTTACTAGGTCGTTAAAATGTTTCACTCGTACATGTGTGGAATGGCGCTCAGTGATAAAAGACGGACTTCCCGAAATCACTGGGTTTAAGATCTGTCGTAAAATTGTCATGGTAGTTTAACGTTGATAAGTTTTCAAAAGCAAGCACGACATTAATATATTGGCGGCGTTCCACATAGGATTTGGAAATAGGGGTGTTTTTCTGGGCAACGGTGGTGAAATTAATATTCTTGACTGTTATAGATATGCATACAGCATAAACCTCTAATTTACTACAATGCATAATGGCACAGCAGGACACTATGACAATGGAAATATGTATTAAATTTTTCTACTTTCTTGTCTAGTCCAATCAAGGCCAATTAAGTATGTAGGTAATAGGTACCTACAAGAGTTTTAAGGCTTTACAGCTACCTACTACGTGCTATACTGCGGAATTTGCACTGAGGCAAGGGCTAAATATCTAATACCTACAAAGGTATTAGATGTTTGGAACAGAAACCTTTTTGGACACTATGTGGACATAACATTTTTTTTTATTACAAACAGACTTCTGAATCTTAATGGATGATTATCATTGAAGAAAGTATTGGTTATTTCTATGTGTACCTAGTCACGAAATGCAACTGCTATATTTATTATTGTACTTAACATGTCTTGAAAAATTGTGATTCAAAGAAATTGTTGCATTCGGAATAGTTTAGGTGCCTACTGTTCAATCGCTATATGAAAAATAGGATCATTATATCGTAATATTACTGCAATTTCAATTGGACCGTTTTTTTTATTTGTGGGTCAAATTCATAATTTTTTGCCATATTTTAGAAATATAGCTAACGTGAGACTCAGACATATTAAAATACAGGGTGTTTTTTTTTCAACCGTTCAAATTCTACGTAGTGAATGTGTAGGTCATACTCACCAACTTTTACTATGGGGACAAAGTCGAAATCGCGAAAAAAAAATCAGCTGTTTCATACAAATTGGCGGCATTACGCCGGCCGAAATGTATGAAACAGCTGATTTTTTTTTCGCGATTTCGACTTTGTCCCTATAGTAAAAGTTGGTCAGTATGACCTACACATTCACTACGTAGAATTTGAACGGTCGAAAAAAAAACACCCTGTATTATCGAATCGGGTTACTCACGTATTTAAGTCGATGATTGCTCGACATATATCGACCCATGTATCGAGGGTGCTGCGGACGGGGACCTTCTTAATGGGTCGAAACATGTCGAGCAATCATCGACTTAAATACGTAAGCGACCCGGTTCGATAATATTTTAATTTGTTGCCATAAAGTAGGTATATATCCCGATTCCTAATACTAGCTGATCTACAGAAGCAGCAGATGCACACAACTGAATCAACCGTCCAAAGCGGAAGCAATTTATGGCCACCCACTTATGATTCCCGCAGCGTCGCCTGCATCGACCCGAATGGCTCCATTGACTTGGAATACAAAGTCTTAGAAATAACACATTATAAAAGGGCTTTTAATTTGCTATATACATTACATTAAACCTAAATTTACGGATTTCTGTTGGGTGATTAGGAGCACAAATTGCAACTGTGTTGTACTGTAAAAAATTGTGAATATAAATGATGTAGATTGCGGAATTAAATCATTCCAGGTAGCGTAAAAAAATAAGAACATATTTATTTGCACAACAATATCAAATAATAGTTATTATATACTTACATTTCAAGACTTATTTTTGGATCAATTTAATAATGACTTTGATATTTAGTCCTACCCGAACGAAAAGAAACAAATTGGTATAATGATTAATAACGTGTTAGCTAACACAAACTTCACGAGCAACGATATAAAAGTTCATCAAATATTTTATGAGATTGTGATCGAATACTCACATAATATTATACAGTATTAATAACTATATTGCCGGATGAATTGTTGATGAAAGCTGTAATTTATCCTTGGTAATTAGATAAAGCCGCGTAAAGCTTCGTGGCATTGAACGTGTTATTTGTACGTAAGCGTTGTACATAAACACAAAGTTTATATTGCATGTAGTAGTAGTTAAGTATTACATTTCTGTATGCTTTGTGGATTGATTCCAGCGCTATCTAACGGTGTATCTCAGTATCACGACGCACGTTTAACAACGCAGCTATATAATAACCCAACTTCGTTTAAAGCAACTTCGTAATCTACAGAACTCTACAAAATGATATCTAAGAATCCAAATCCCATTGGTAAAATGGTTTAGTTTACGGTTTTATAAGTGAATATGGCGAATTATTTACAGAGATTTATTAAAAGTGAGGTCTTCTTGTTGTACTATGATTGACAATTTTGTTCAGAATCGTACCGCTAGATGCTCCACTGTGCGGTCGTGAAGTGAGATTCAATATGGCGGCGCCATTCGAGTCTGGCACAGGGCGGGGAGTACAGTCGCCGAATCGACTCTACAATACTTACGCGTATTTTCGATGAAAGCGACGTCTTCTTGACTCGACGCGGGTGATTTTGCGAAATGATCTAGTGTTTCTGTGTTCATTTATGCGGTGTGTGTTATTATTTGTGCTTAAAAGTGTATTTGTGGTGAAAAACGTGAAAGGACTTTAGGGTAACAATGTCTAGCAGTTGACATGTTTATCTGTGCCGTCCGTGTGTGAAGATTTTCCCTTCGCGTGAGAGGGACTTCACAGTAGTGTGCGTGATTTTGGTGTGTGTGTGTGTGCAGCGGCAGTGGAGTTGCGAGGATCCAATGATGGATTTCATTTTCATGGATGTATAGGTAAAAATCGCACGTTAATTATGCCTGTGTTTGTATTTGTCACGGCCCACAGTTAACCGCGAGCAATCGAGTACTCGTTTTAGGCCGTGATATGCGATTGCTTTGTGTTAAACTGCCCTCGTTGTATCGTAGCGTATTTATTTTAGTGTAAGGATCATCCTTACATCAATGTGGTTAATGTTTTTCTATTGTGTAAGAGGATAAGTTGTACGTTTTAGTAGTTTCCTTATTCAGTATAGTGATTGATGTAGCTCAGACCTTGAAGTTATTTTATCATAAATCAAGTTTTTATTAACCTTTTGTGTGCGACCACGTTGTTTTGTTACAAAGATTATTATCCTAAACCTTCTTAGTAGTTAGTCTAACAAGTAAATATTCTAATAAGAACGTTGACTTTTCTTGGTTAGAGCTTATTTAGTGCAATACTTTTTTGGGTGGCAATATGTTTCAACAATTTAGTTTCCGCATTAGTACCGCCATATCAAGCTTTAATAATTGAGAATCATTCATACGTGCACGTACAAAGTCTTTCTTTTACCATTGAAACTTAATTCATTACATTCATGCGGAGCGGCGCGAGAATATGGTTCCCCTCGCTCCCAGTTCGCTGGTTATCAGCTTACAAAATGTTTAACGCCGTCCTATTCATACGGCCCACTAATCTGTATATGAGCTTCTCTTTCTAGCATGTATTACGCGTTTTTCTTCTGTTGCCTCGTCAAATCATGTTTGGTGTAAGGAAAGCGCATAAATCGTAGTGTTTAATCGAGACTGCTTACTTAAATTGATGTGCGTTCAGGCTCTGCCGCTTTAACCCTAATTGATCGAAGGTCCTTTGTCTAAGAGGTGGGATACATGGTAATAAGAGGGTATATTGGTCTAACTGCGCATCTTTCGGCGCAGTCAGTCGGTGGGCCCGCCCGCGACGCACGTGGCGAACGATCTTCTCTACTTACCCATTTCCCGCGAACCCTGTGTTTAACTTTGATTGAATGTGACTTGATTAATGGATACTCTGGAATATTAATTAATACATTACGTTCAGCTTAGCGATCGTGTTCCGTGTTGACTGTATCATGGCATTGTAATCGGGTTAATTGAGTAACTCGGAGATAATTAGGGTAGAGTAAACTGTCGTGTCGGCGACTGTTAAGGTAAATTTTATTGTTATGTAGTTTTATTTTAGTAACTAATTATTTAAATTGCAAAGCTACTCTTTACGATACTTCTGAAATAGAGCGATAAAAATCGAGCTAACTCTACAAAACGATCTTATTTTGTTTTTATAATACTCTGTAATAATATACATATACCAATAAAAAATCCTACAAGAACGAAGGTTAAAGCTAAAATAGTTAATAAATATAAACGCGTATCGTCACTTGCATGCAGATAATGTATATAAATGAATGAAGACTATTTGTGAATGAATTCATTCATAAACTGACACTTATTAACTTTCCAGACAACCATACATTCAAGTTATTTATTTCACCGAACAATCTTTAATAATTCATCTTGCAAATTAATTATCAAGAATGTTTCTAAAAATATAATTTTGTCCGTATTTATTTGCTACTTAAACCCCTGTGCTAAACTGCGAATGTCCCCCTGTTATTGTAGCTTCTAAACTTCATTATGCAAATGTCGACTATAACGAGGTACATGAATAATTTTACCCGATTATGCTTCAGGACAGTTATTCGTTGATAGGCAAAGACGAGCGATGAGCGATTAAACTTTTGTAAGAGCGCTGGGTTTTACGAGCGCCGGAATTGGGTCAAATCCATGTTCTAATACATAGCTATTCTTGTGGTTTTTTACATTTATAAACGTATTGCATAAAACTGATATAAATGAAATTTGTGCTGAAGAAAGCTTGTACAGTGAACAAAAAATGTGATCGGCAGTAAGAATACATTTATCACCACCCCAACTCTTCCCGCGGGTGTTATAAGAGAGTCGACTTAGGGATTGAAGCACCAATGACCATTCGTTGAAAGAAGATTCATGGGCAGAAGCATCATCCATCATAGTCATAGCGGACATATAAAGTTGTTACAACTGTGATCGCCAATCCGGTTTTCCACCGTAGCGACCATGGGCATTTGCCTCCTAATGCGTATAAAATTATGAATAGTTAATAGGAGTGGCCTACGTCCAGCAGTGGACTGAAATAGGTTGCTGATGATTTTTTGTTACAAATTTTATCTCACTTCCATCACTAAATGAATTGCTAGGATAAAACGTTTGATTGTTCCATCAGGGATAGTGTTTCGTATACGATTTTATTTAATCCGCAAAAAGCTTGTTGGATTGGAACGTTTTTGTTGTTATTGCAGCCATTCATAAACGTAAAATGCGATAGTGTAGTATAATAGTAGGTGTGGTCAGCGCAATATGTTACAATTCTGATAAGAATTGCTGTTACCATACGGCTCTGATAAAATAACAAAGCAGTGCATACATTGTAAATTTAAACTGTTGTATTTATACAAACAATAGATTTTGTATAAGGTGGTGCGAATGGGTATTTTCAGTTTTAGAGACACCCAGCCGACGCAGCGTGATATTAAAAAACCTTAATTGTACAGTCGAAGACAAAATAAGGGGTATACAAAAACGTTCAAAAATATGTCCCAGTGCACTCTAATTCTGTGTAATAAGAACGTCGTAACATATTTATGAACGGATTCTTTCGATACTTATTTTTGCACTTGACTGTAGTCAGGTTCGTAACAACAATTGGGTCAAAATTCTTTTCATTGTCTTGTTTGATGATATCATTAAAAAAATCCGGTGCACTTGTATTTCTTTTTCGCGCTAGATTTTAATCCATACACCAAAAATTGGAAACAAAACATCATCTCATACAAAAATCACAACTGTGTTACGTTTTTTAGGGACACAAAATAAAACAACGAAAAGAATTTTGACCCAATTAAGTACGATTCATATATTTAGGAATTTAAGCTAGACCGGAGTTTATAGTAGTAGATAATATCGTTTATTGTTTATAATGGTGTACACTAGTTTAAAATACCGAGTTTTTATTGAAATTTAATACTTAATCGTCTTTACAAACCTGATTACAATTAAGGTTTTTTTTTTAATTCGCGCTAATTCAATGTCTCTAAAAGTGAAAAACCTCGAAAGACAGGCTTTGTTTTTGGAGTCATATTTTCGTGCGTAGGACTCATTTCAAGGTACAAGGAAATAAATTAAGTGTCCCTTATAGTATCATTAAAAGTTCAACAGCACAAGTGTACAGCTTTTATTTCTACATTTTTCGATTGAAAAATGCTCGAATATTGAACAAACAACACGTTTTGCAAGTAAAAAACCGTACGAATAACAATACCTAACATACAAAAAAAAAGTGATTCACAAACAACACTCATCTGTCACAAACTCCCTTTAAACCTCTTAAATAGATTACAAAGCGTTGTTCACTATCACTATACAATGCATCGACTTTTATTGGGAAAATCCTGTCATTGAAATGAATTTCCTATGAAAAGTTCGTACATTTACAAAGGGTTGTTCGCGAGTGTGACTAGCTTTGAGACAAAGTGGCTTGTGTATGTTATCCGATATTCTGGAATCTGAATTCACCTCGTTTCCCTTCAATCGCATTTTTGTAGTATGTTATTTCTGTGAAATAGATCGTTTAAAATATTGAAAGGCTTTTGATTTATAACGTTTATACAAAACAATACATATTTGCAATATTGTTTATTATGTTTTGAAATTTTGTAACTAATATACAGGGTGACATTTGGGTCTTGGAGCAGAAGAAAGTGAAAATACCAGGGACGGTCACGCTGAGTAGCTTTCACTATGGAGACAGACAACCAAGAAATCGCGAAAAAAAAACTTCTAATTACAAGTTAATTGATAACTTGACGAATCCTGCGCTGTGGATGTAAGACGTGTTATTGCTATAATATGCGGCTACTACATATATGCGGTTGATTAATAAATGAATTTTATTTTTGTAAAACTTTAAATACAAATAATTTATTCGTGGCAAATATAACGAGCATGACAGGACAAAACAAAACAGACAAATTCAGCATTTAATATTATACCACGATTGTAATATCAATGAAGGCTCAATTGTCATGAGTAAATCGCGAAGTGAGTCGCCCCTGTTAGAATAAAATATATGAACACGTTCACTGTTCTTATCTGACACGGGAGCTTTTTAGAGCTTTGTAACTAATAAAAGCTCGTCTCGACCCACACGGTGGGACACGGGCAGAAAATATCTTAAATAAAAAAAAACGACAGATGGAAAAGTACAGGTACCTAAATCACTCAGAAGAAATTAATACACCCACCCCAAAAACTGACCAAATAAAACGTTTTACGCAAAGGTTTCGTCTCGTATCAAAGCGCTTTACTTCTACTAACATACACCACAAATGTATTGGGAATTTTCTACCTTCCCACAACAATATAAAGTGCAAAATCTTATTTTTGACGTTGAATGTATCTATACTTATCTTCGGAGAAGATGAAAAGCAAAGGTCTCCCGAGTTTCAGTTTAGTTTGATGAAATGTACGGGTATCACTACGTTACCGGCAAAATTACCACTGTTCGGTTATTTTCTACTTCGTACTAATTTCTTCTAATACTTTAGGTTTCGACATTTGGGGCTGCAGATTTGGGTAAAAACGCTATGTTTTGTATGTATCTTTGTAGTAATTTATAAATGCAAGTAACCTGATTACTTTTCACTGATCCCTGTTGGGCTGTAACAAACTAGTTGTTTCATAACTTTAACAGTATGAGCTCAAACTTTCTAAGTTCTGATAAAACAATATATCGACACTGGAAATTTCAAATGTCGTAAGGGACATTTTGTCGTAAGTACACTTTGAATTGCATAGAACTCAGAAAAAAATTCTCTATCGATCTGTATAATTAACTTTTTGATATCGCTTCAAATAAAGAAGTTATGAAGTGAATTCATTTTGTCGTAACTTCATATTGCTTTAAAAAAAATGTTGTATGGGTCAAATTTTTAATTTGAAGGGATAACGTGTCCATTTTCAACGTAGTATATCCTTCTTATTCATAAATCCCTATGTGGTTAGTTACTACAGCAAAAGAAGGTGCCTTTACGACATTCTATCTGATGAAATAAATACGAAACTGTGAATTCACAATGGCGTAAGGGACAAATATTTTAGGCTTTTGTGCGTTACAACACAATTTTGAAGATAATATGGCTCTATTCTCTTAATAAACTGTGTTGTATGTACATATAAATCAAAATAATTTTTAAGTTTGATGTCGTAACTCACCTTTTAATTTTATAAAGTATACGTTACTACATTAAATACAGTACATGAATGAGAGTTACGCCTCAAAAAAGATGATATTAAAAATCTTGAAAGATTTTTTGTGTACGTTATAACATTTTGTTTAGTTTCTTATAGCACTTGCAACAGTGCCGGCGCGACTTGACCCAGGGCGTCTCAGGAAGAGGGGTGAGGGCAGAACAGTATTTTTACTACCACATAGATACTGCATCGACCAGCGACTCACGCACATTTCCAATTCCACCACTGGAGCATATACATCGCTCTAACGATTCCTCTCTGGACGGCCAAAGGCCAATCAAGGCAAGCCGAGTCCTACGGTTCATCTTGGATTCTACTCTGACCGACGAAATCATGCCTGAGACGATGTCGCTATTGCCGAACAGCTCGCCACAAGCTGCCCCAATCTTATTATTAACTCCCTGGGAATCATGGGCTTATTTTTAATTAGCTGTCTTTTGCCAATTCGAGAAATTTACTCTGTAGTACACGAGAGCCGTGAACCAGTCTCAGCAGGCTATTGAAAAATGTAATGAGCTATGATCATTGCATGTGTCAGAGATAGGGCTATAGTAATAAGGTCCGGACATCTGCCATATTATCATCTTTATTATTGTTGTTTTGGACTAATATCCGCCGCGCCGAGCAGTTAAGATATTTTGTCGCAGCCCTTTTTATAAGTCATTACTGATTCTTGTCACGGCCAGAACATACCAAATTCTGACGGCTGCAATTTTGTGTACATCATAAGGTCTGCCCAGGTAAATACTTATTTTATGCATTTGTGGTCTGCAGAAACAGAGGAGGATGAGGTCCATAGTAGATTAATTGATAGTTTAAATCAATATGTTGCATCGTTGCAAAGTAGTATGCTCTGATTTTTAGCAGAAGCTACATATTGCATCTTGTTTCTTACCCATGATTGTTATACATATGTTAATAGTTAGGATTCACGATTCTTCACAGGCTTTGTTACTTTTGAGCTCAAGTAGCTCTTTATTGTTTTCTATTATTGAACCCTTGGATAAGAGCTTACGAGTGAGAGTTACTTTGATGGACTTCAACTGTGCGATTGCTCTTATCTTATCTTATCATATCTAGTTTGTTCAGCAGATAATATGGCTCCGGTTTGGTGATTCCATAGAAAGGCTCTGGGCTGACAATGCGTGTGTTGCCGTTCTTTCCGGTAAACTCATCTGCTGTTTCGTTTCCAACAATATTGGAATATCCTAATACCCATCTAAGTGTAACTTCATTAAAGTCAAGGGCGTTTAATTTATTCTTGCAGCACTGGACTAGTGAGAGCATCGCAGCTTGACTGTTTGAGTTGATGTAGATAATAGATAATATTGGTTTTTAGGTTTCTGGCCAAACTGATTGCCGCACATAATGTAATATTTATGCGCGGAAATCATCATAATATTGACTTCTGTCTAGAAAATGAAGGCCATTTTGCTGATGCTGACGCAAACTCTGACCTTAGGCCTCTCACCTACTTGTACCTGTGGTGCCATTTTCGACAATCATTCTGGTCGTTGGTCCATTTGTATCTTGAGGGTACTTCGACTGTCTGGTGAAGCCACATTCGATGTGCTTGTTTTATTCCCAAAAGCCCGGGCTTTCAAGTTGGTTTTTGCAGGCTGTTCAAACACTGAGAACACTCTGCCGTTGTGTGAAATTCATACTCAGTTATATTGAGGGTTGGAGTAGCTATTCTGTTAGAGAGCACTCTTCGGAACCATGTAGTCGTGGTTTCATCCCTTTGGTTTAATTTCATTAAGGATGGTTTCTGTGAGTTTATTATCGAAAGCACCTTCGACATCAAGGAATACACACCGACCTGTTTGCTTATTCTCTAGACTTTACCGCCGCTTTGGTAACCTGTATCGTGTGCTTAGCTTATTTTTATTTTGTTTCTTTCTGTTATTTTCTTACTGGTGCAGTAAAGAATTACTTACTAACTTACTTACTTTTATGGACCTTGTGACCAGGTCAATTGGGGTAGTTTTTGGTAAACATGTTGATTTAGACTTAGCGATCTTGCCACCAAGTAGTGAAATAAATAGAGATGTTAGACTAATAGGTTTGAAGGACTTAGAACGAGTATTATCTATACTCGTTTTTCCTGCTTTTTGGTATAAAGCGTACCCTGACACTAGTCCATTTTTTCAGTATAAACCCCAATGCAATGCTTGCCCGAAATATTTTGCCAGGTGCGGAAGGAGGACGCCTTGATTTCGTTTTGATAATGTAGGAAACACTTCATAATTTTCAGTCGATTTGAATGGCTTGCACTAACTCAGCACTCCTTAACCATTTTTTGGGCTACAAATGTAGGTTTTCAGTCAGTGGTTCGTTCCCTAAGGATTCGATAGTTCCTTTGACCGCACGTCTTAATAGCACGAGTATCGTCAAAAAGGGTCATAGATCTTTTCCGAGGCAGTTATTTCTTTCTTAATATAATATGTTTTTGTTTCGGGCTCAGGTTGCTCTCAAAGCAATTTTTAGATATATGTCTTCTTCTTTTCACAACACTAAGCTGACTAAAATATATACATACCTAACATGTTTGGTTTTATTTCCTATAAATTGTAACGGGTTATCTAAAATATAATAAATTACACGTGAAATTTATTTCCGTCTATGAAAATAATACAATTGTAAGTACACAACTTTATATTTTTTTGCATTTTTACGCTACTTACTTCAATTAATCTGGAAACTAGAATGACTTTACAACAGAAAATAGTTGTAATGTAGCATGTTATTTGACAGTTACGACAAAGAGGTAGAGTTTTCGTTTTTGTCGTAACAGATTTCCATAAAAAAACTAGAAATTTTTGGGGGCGTAAGGGACATCTATCTAGTAAATTTCTGGCGTAAGGGACACTATCTCCGAAACTATTGAGTTTACAAGTATATACCTAATTGTCTAATGAAGATAAAGCTTTTTCGTAGCTATGTATATAAGAACCATCTAATTCGGATGAATATTTAACAAGTTATGATTTTTTTTAATTTTGGTTTTTGTTTTTTGGCTCTCCTGAAAAGTGGACCTTTGTCCCTTACGACATTTGAAATTTCCAGTGTCGATATATTACCTACCCAGCATTGAAGTGCACAGGGGCATAGTTGTTATGTACACCTTACCTTACCTTTTTTCCCCTTTTATTCAAAAATAATGCCAATACGGCCGCGTAGTGACGGCAGTAAGAATATATTTGTCACCACCCCAACTCTTCCCAAGGGTGTCGTTAGAGTCAGTTAAGGGATTGAAGTAGGTATCACTGACCATTCTTTGATAAAAGATTGATGATGGACAGCAGCGTCATCATAGTGGACACATTACTGCGATTGCCGATCCGCTTGCCCAGCGTGGCGATTATGGGCATTTCTCCTAATGCGTCTATACGCATTGTTAATAGGAGATGCCTACGTCCAGTAGTGGACTGAGATAGGCCGATGATATGATAACTAATATGAATCGGCAAAGGTGACATAGCCAATAAAACATAAAGACGTTACAGTACTGAACAAACGCAGCCACAGTAGCAGTACGAAGACTTTGCAAGTATCGGTAACCTCACGTTTTACCCGATACGTATCAGGGTGCTTAGACAAGTTGCCCATCGCTAACGCCTTATCGTCAATCGTAAACGAAAGGCAGCTAACTGTCTTTGTCGCACTAATATGAATGAATGACAGACAGGGAAAACTACGATACGCTACTAAGCGTTAGCGATTGGCAACTTGGCTAAGCAGGATGCCATCGCGCTCGCTCCAATGCGTCAGTGCGAACGCGATATATTACGTATCGAGTAAAACCTAAAGTATCCTTTACTTTCCAGCTCATGGTACGGCTACAGAAATATTATCTCCACAAGTTATAGGCACTTGCCACTCGATAGCACAGCTCCGGTTACTCGACACTCGTAAGCTCGGCTATGTTGATTGTTTGCATAGCGTGCTTCACAACCTGCCGGCGGCATATAATAATCGATTTAAATTAAAACTCGATACCTCTCCTATTATGGAATACCGATGCTGGAAAAGATGATTGGACTTTTGTCACGCTTCTGAAAAGTTGGATATAATTATTTGAAGGGTTTAAATGGAATTGGGAGCTGGAAGCATGTAGGAAAACAGGTGTTTGAATAAACTATTACTGTACTCACTAGCAAATTAAACGCATGTTATTTTTAGTCTTTTTATTTTTAAGTTAGTTTTAATTTTAATTGTTTGTAGAAACTTTAATATTTGCTTTACGTCAATAATAAATAGTATTTACCGAACTAAGAAAAAAAAAAATTAAACGCATAGAATGTAAGTTTTATACATTTCGTCTATGAGAATATATTTATGTAAGCACATATTCATTATAGTGTTACTTAACTTACTCTATCTAACACCGTAACAATAAGGATAAGCTATCACAAATGAAATAATATCACGCCGCTTCTCGCTTCGTGGAATGCAAAAGCAGGGGGTACCCATGACGTGATGCGATTCAGTTTAGGTTCGGGGACTGGGACAGTGATATACGACTCGTATAGCCTTGTCCCTTTCTCTCGACCTAAACTGAACCGCATTAGTACGTCATGGTAACCCCGCAGACTGAATTTATTTAGTGAGCGAAAGTCGAACGACAAAAGTAAACCGGCAGATGACGTCACAATCTCACGCTATTGTTTACGCTCGCTATGTGCCGGATCAAAACAGTTACATGCCCGTTTCATTACGGAATTCGTCACTGGGTTCAATACGCATGAATTGGCTTCACAAATTGTTTGTACGTAATTGGCATCGGAAACGATTATTGGCTGTATCTATAAGGGCGAGAATTTATTTCCGAAAATTTAATACCATCAATTTGTTTATGATATATCGGCACCGCAGATTCAACGGTAAATACCGACAAAAAATTCGCGGTCCACAGAGTAATATACCTAAACGCACGTACGGAATGTACATTTTTTGACATTTTATCTACATTCATACCATAATTTCCCTATTATATGAATATGAATATATAATAGGGAAATTAGTAAAGCCCGCGCCTTCGGCTTGGGCTTTACTTTCATACTCGTTCATAATTTCTTCTTTACCGCCCTTAATACACAATGGACTATTTTAATTCTTTATTCCCTTATGTAAATTTAGAAGGACAATATTTTGAGTTTGGTAAAAATATTCTGACAATTGTACCATTATTTCAGAATTGAACATAACAGTCCTGGAAGTCAAACGAACACTTAAATCCCTGGACCCGTCAAAAGGACCCGGTCCTGATGGATTACCATCTGTCTTTCTAAAAAATACTGCTGAGACACTGGCAAAGCCTATACACATATTATTTGTAAAATGTCTGCAAGATGGCACCTTTCCTCCGATCTGGAAGTCTGCAAATATCATTCCAATATTCAAAAAAGGATCGAAACATGATATCGAAAACTATCGACCGATCTCAATTTTATGCGCACTTGCCAAAACCTTCGAAAAACTAGTCCATGCCACAGTGAGCACAATCATAAGCCACCAGATAATACCCGAACAACATGGTTTTACCAGGCACAGGTCTACTGTCACTAATCTGATCACCTTTACGGAGTTCGTATTTGGAGAAATGGATCGCGCCACCCAAGTGGATGCTATTTACACAGACTTTCGTAAAGCATTTGACAGGGTCGATCATAAAATCCTACTAGAAAAGATTGCCTATAACGGCATTAGAGGGAATCTACTGCGATGGTTTATGTCATATGTTACCAAGAGAACACAAAGAGTGGTTGTAAATGGTTTTCGGTCAGATGTAGTGGAAATCACATCAGGGGTTCCGCAGGGATCCATTCTAGGACCTCTGTTATTTAACATCTTCATTAATGACATAAAAGCTTGTTTTCAATGTACAAATTTCCTATTATATGCAGATGACCTTAAAATCTTCAACAGAATCACAAGTCCTTCTGACTGTGAGTTACTTCAGAGTGACCTAGACCGCCTTACTGAATATTGCACATTAAACAAATTACAGTTTAGCATTCCGAAGTGTAACGTCATTACTTTTACTAAAAACAAAAATAAATTCGAGCATAGCTATAAGTTAAGTAATCAGGTCTTACTAAAGGTCAACCAAATAAGCGATCTCGGAATACTCCTTGACTCCAATCTTCATCTAGATCAACACATAGACATGGTTATATCCAAGGGTTACAAAATGTATCATTTTGTTAGTAGAGCGGCATCTGACTTCAGAAATTCCGGCACACTTATATACTTGTTTAAGAGTTTGGTCCGCCCCCAGCTTGAATACGCCAGCCAAGTCTGGGATCCCATATATATTAAATACATAGATGCCATAGACAAATTACAATATAAATTTTTAAAGCATGTGAATTTCAAATTCAATAGAAATGAGAAACTTACATACAGTAATTTACTTAAAAAATACGGATTGTTAGCATTAAGAAAAAGACGTATATTCTTGCAAGCCATGTTTCTTCATGCACTTTGTAACGATAAACTAAATTGTATGCAACTTGTTAATAAAATTAATTTCGTAGTTCCTAGGCGCTCTAATCGGCGTGAGACTCGTGTGTACCGGTTGTTTGCTACGGCACAGTGCCGTACCAACGCTGGGAAGCGTGCGCCCATGCGTCGCTTATTTGATACATACAACCAACTTTTTACTCAGGCTGACATTTTCCACCTGCCAGTCACACGTTACAGAAAAGTCATTCTTGAGACCTTGTAAATTGTTAAGTACCTAGTAGCTGTAGTAGTATTAGTACCTATAAGCATGTAGCAGATGTCTAAGTACATTTATAATGGAATGTACAGCAGTCTGTTGTCCGACAGCCTTTAATTCATTGTACTCCGTGGATGATGCCGTTGGTTGTACATAATGTAACACACATTGTAATATTTGATGTAATATTTTTGTACAATTGTTTGTTATCCCTAAAATAAATAAATAAAATAAAATAAAATAAAATGTACTTAAATTTTACCACCTGTCTGTAACCTGAAAATCCTATAAAAATATCTCAGTAACACATTACCTATGTTTAATGGAGACGTGAACACACTAAACGATACGTTATAAGTTTAAGTAAGAGGGGCACAATTTAGAATATCGATTTTTAAAAGAGTTATTCAAGAAATAATAAAGAAATGCGGACCAAGGTTTGCTCCCTGTGTAGCCGGTCACCGCCGCATTGCAGTCATGTTTATAACTCTTTAAACTCTTTGTGGCATCTCAACTTGACTTTGAAACTAGATTGATATTAGGTGGCCATATTAGTAGATATTGATAGATTTGATTTAACGTTGGTGTGTAGTGTTCAATAGTAATGCTACAAAATGTAATGAGTATGCTACGTGGGTATTGAAAGATCAAGTCCGCAATAGTTTAATGCTGTTGGCACCAAGCCGGGGTCTGGAGATCTTGGAGAAATCGGTTTTAAAAAATTCTATTTGGTCCTTAATACCTAATGGTCAATTGTTACAAATACACATGACGTAGGTCGGATACGTTTGTAACAGATATGACAAGAAGTAGATAAGTAAGTGATCAATGAAACCGATAAAATCTAGCCCCCTTATTCATAAACGTTTGCTAACTTAATAAGCCGCTAATAATTGTTTGTCCCTTTCGGTTTTAACAATGTGTCCATAAGAGCAAAAGGGACAAACAATTATTAGCGGCTTGTTTAGTTAACAAACGTTTATGAATAAGGGGGTTAATGTTAATAAAATAATATATGTCATATTGTCACATATGACGTGAAGGGACTTAGGGAGTAAAATTGATAGTTATATTATATATTTTTGTCAGCCTCCGTAGCCTACTTGGTAGTGACCCTGCCTACGAAGCTGAAGGTTCCAGGTTCGAATCCCGGCGAGGGCATTCTATTTATCACAAATGTTTGTTCCTTGGTCATGGCTGTCTATGTATTTAAGTATCTATATGTATCTATCTATTATATATATCGTCGCCTGGTACCCACATCACAAGACTTAATTGAGCTTACCGTGGGACTAGGTCGATTTGTGTAAGATGTCCCAAGATATGTATTTATTACATTATGGAAACCGTATTTAAAATCGTAGATAGTGGCATTGTGTGAAATTCATGTAAAATGACGTTGTTGACGTGCGAGTACATTACATATCGTCGGTAGAAAGGCTAATTGACTTAACCGACATTTTATGAACTTTACAGGAGAGCCGTTTAAAGTTTTATTTTTTAGAAAAAAAATCGCTACAAAAAAAGTAACAGGTATATTGTAACGCAACTGCCATCAAATATTCAAGATATAAAGGTGCATACTTTGGTTCCTACCTTGATACAAATAGTTTATTATGTCTCGAAATAAAGGTAGCTTAAGACAAATCTGCTAAAAATGAGAGAAAGGCTAATTGGTTCAAATAACAACAGCGTCTGCCGCCGGAGGCAAGTCAAATGACTGTAGTGTACAAGTGCACTTTTTTAAAAAGAAGGCTAAATGAGCTAAGCGCTATTTTTACTATACAACGGGGTAAGGCTAAACAGTTTAAGCGATTCTTTAATGGAAATAAGTGGCGATTCTAATTGACTTAATGACAACACACTCATTGAAAAACGGATTGCTTAAATCTCAGGAATTATATGAATTTGATTAAACATGGTGGTTGAAGCTCGGATATTTAGAGACAAAGGTATAATTACTCTGCAGGTCTAAAGAAAACAAAATGAATGAAAATCGTTTTTCTCAATTTTGATTGCTATATAAAGAAAAATATTTGCTTCTAATAACATAATTAGATAGTTATTTGGCAGAATGAGTCTTAGAAAAATTGCGGATATTGATTACAGCGTTTCATCAGCAATAACCTTTCTGTCGCTTTTATTGGAAAAAATGCTCTTTTTGCCTAACATCTTTAATTAATTTATTACTACGCTTGATAGTTACGTTACATTTTTTAATCTTAATTTTTATTATATCTGTAGTCAGTTTTTTTTTTACAATATAAGCGGCAGAAATACGTAAGTAAGTATTTAGACTTAAACTTTAATTATTATTAAATAATCAAGAAATAACAATGAAAATAATTAAATTATTTCATAATGTGAAATACACGATTTCAGTATCACACACAAATCACTACGGCACATGCGCCTACCGGCACAGACTACAAGTGATTGACGCTTACACTTTACATACACTGCCTCGGGCTGCCCGAGCACCCGAGTGCCCGCGTACTCAAAAAATTTATCCGGCGTTCGGGAGGCCCACAAGGAGACCTCCCAACGTCAGCCAAGACTCCCAGCTGACTCCGCAAGGAGGCTGAAGGAACCTTTAAAAAAAAAAAAAAAGCCCGCGCGGGGGGCGGCGGTAGTTATAGGCGAGCGGCTCAAAAAGCACCGACGGCGGCAAGAGTGTGATTGTACCGCCGAGTCAAAAGTTTCTCATAGAAATTTTTGATGATTTAAGCTATACTGATATGATGCATTATGATTTTATTATAAGGATTTAAATGACACAGATCAAACAAATATTCTATTTCAACCGACATTCTCATCTATAAAAAGAGGTTCAAAATGCTTAAGTAACATACAATTTATGGTTTAGGGTTTTACGTATTTGGTTGAAGCGAACCATGCCCTAAAAAATTGGAAAGAGCTAAATGGTTCAAGCGACATGCTTCTTTTATTTTAAATGGAGGCTAAATGCTTCAAACGCCTATGGTGGCACTTTTTTGTTGAAGTTCAATTGACTTAAACGACTATGCTCGTGTGTGATGGAGTAAAGCCAAAAGGTTCAAATCAAAACGAATGGCAAAGTTGGGAAAGTAAAAACCGCTTAAGCGGGAACCAACCAAACATGTTTGTGGGTCAAGTCACGTTTCATTCAAAAATGCAATTTTTTGTGTTGCTTCATGCTTTGATTTTTTTAACGCTGTACCAAATTTCAGAAGTGTTAACCGCCATCAAAATCGTCTGATCGCTATGAAACCGAGCTCAATCGACGGAGAAAAATCTGCCGATTCCGATGATTCGATGATGCTTTGGGCGATGATAACTCAATATCGCCCAAAGTGTCGCTTAAGCCAATTAGCCTTTCTACCGTCGATATTTAATTGTAACCCCAAGGCAATGAAATTAATGTTTAAATGTTTTGGTATTAGGTAGGTATAAACACTGTCTTGGAAGCTTTACCTTATAGATGTTCTTACCTTTCTCACGAGTCTCTCAAAAGCTTTTGATGTTGCTGACTTATGTATGTAATATGACGATAATATACACATAACAGCAATGAACTAACCTAACTCAAATCTTTCGTAAGGTACACCTACATAGCTAAGCAATCTATTTATTTGGTTTAAGGTCATAATTAGGCTACCCACGTATTTATACCAATTAATACAAGATCATAATAAAATAGTTACAAAATAAGTCCGAATGAATAGAATTCCTGTAAATGTCTAGTGACTATTTTTAAGATGTAACATTTTTTTGGCGAGAAATCGTAAAATTGAAAGCTTGCCATTCGCAACAGTTATTGATGGTCATAATTAGGTGAAAATTAATATGTTTGGCAATGTACCACGATGCATATACATAATAATATTCATTCAAATGCACGCGTTGTACAGTACCCGGCGATAAAGTTGGCACATCGGTTTCTGGAAAGAGACTCGGCTTTATAGAGCGTTGTCCCTCTCTAACATATATGACGTTTATGCAATATGATTTGTCTCTTTCCAAAGACCGATCTGCAAACTTTATCGCCGGGTACTGTACCTATGAATATGACGTATCAAATAAGCTAAACGCGCATAAACTATAATTGTGTGGAAGTACGCTACAGTATATTATGACCTTTTTTACATAAACAATTAGTCATGAACAAGTTTAACGTTTTTTTTTTTACCTTTACATACCTACACATTATTTCGATCAATATTATGCAAACTATATATGTTTATAATTAACAGGGATCGGACAAATGTGCAATAATATGGACATGACTACAAAATTGATTGAATGAATAATCAAGCGAATAATTTCTTGAAATTTGATTTCGAAAAGGCTATATTTAAAAAGTTTTTCATAGTTACCGGTGTCAAATATATAATTTTCTGAAAATTATTAAATTATTAATTATTCAATCAACTTAACAGTCATGCCCATATTATTGCGAACAATCACGCACATTTTTCCGATCTTTGATAATAAAAAAACATTGGATTGTAGAAAAACTGACACCACGTCACCAAAGTGTCAAATCTGAATTTGAAGTTTACGCAAAAGTAAGAAAAAAACCCACCCGTGTCAATATCACGTAGGTATGTTTAATATGTAATTATGTGTACCCTGAAAATAAATAAATTACTTACTATGATGTCCAAGAATAGAACATTCGAATTACAATTTTAGCAATAGCAAGACTAACGAATTTAACTGTTAATTTATAAACTTGCCACATTCTGATTACAATGTTTAATATTTAAATATAAATCGAATATTACGGATAACATTCAGTATATCCAAAACAATATTATATTAAGCAATAAATAAAATAAAGGCCACTACGTAAGGAATTTCTAGGGTCGGGATTCTCTTTGATGTATTCATAGGAAGTACTTTGTGTTGAGACGTAGTGAGCTAAGGTTGTGTTGCAGAATAAGTTATTTACATAGAAAAATCTGTAAAGGAAACGTTATTATGAAATAAACTCACGAGGAATTCTTTTTTAGAGAATATCTCAATAATTATGTAAATAGATTTAATTTAGTCAGACATTATAAATATTGGATGTCATATACCACAGAAAAAACGACCAAGATCACCAACGTCCGAGGTGGGGATCGAACCCACGTGCTCAGGTTTCGCGGCTGATGCCTGCACCCCTCGGCCACTAATTGGTTAATAAATAATTTGATTTGTGTTTTCACAATACGTTCAGTTAATCAGACATCTCAGATCCATCATCTTAGTAAAAGGCACTTTATCTAGTAATATGTCACTCTTTATTAAGGCTGAGCTACACTGGATGCATGTGCAGCGCATGCACGTGTGCGTGTTGCACACGCATTCCGCGTTTTTTTTACAATTTGGGTCAAAATTCTTTTCGTTGTCTTATTTTGTGTACCTAAAAAACGTGACACATTTATGATTTTTGTATGGGATGATGTTTTGTTTCCATTTTTGATGTATAGGTAAAGATCTAGCGTGAAAAAGAAATACAAGTGCATCGGATTTTTTTTTATACTGAGTCGAAACAGCAACTAAAAGCGTGACAGAGTGGTATGAAACAAGTCAACGAAAAGAATTTTGACCCATTTGAGAGATTATGTTGTGATAAAATAGAAACGCAAAATGCGCTAAGAATGCTTGTATAAGATTCGGAAGCGCATAATGGCGGAAGATACTATATTTGGCTGAAAACCCAAGTTTTTTCGATTGGGAGAATCCAGCCAAATGTTGTTCCGTGCTTCAGATGTTTTGATCGAAATAATAGACACTTCCGTAAGTTTGTTACGTAGGTGGTCTGAAGTTCATTTAGTATGCCACACCATTCGCATTTGTCATAACACGTTCTATAAGAATTCCTATCGCGATATTCTGCAATTTATACACACAATCAAGTGTACTGATGTGCTGTAAAATGCTACCAAAAATGATATATTATATCCCGTTGTTTATAATTTATTAATCACCATGTTACTCTTTTTCTCGTCCTAATTACAAATGACTCCGTTTTAGATTGCATAGACTTTTAAAACCATATGAATTATGCTTATTAACAGGTATAAATGTATTCATTAAGCAGAAAACACGTTTTATCCTACATAGGTACATGTTCTCTAAATCAGTTATTTGATTATAAATATTAGATTAAGTAATGTGACTACTGGGGAAAAATATAAAGTACAAATCAAAATATTTAGTTATAAGTAATTTGATTTGTGTTTTCACAATATGTTCAGTTATTTTATTTGATCTTTTGATTTATCCTGTATGATATTTCGGGGGGTAGACATACATCAAAGTCAAAGATGGAGGACTGAGCGGTACAAAAGTAGATAATAAATATTATCTGTTTTGCAAAAATATACCGGCTTTAAAATCTTAATCTCATTTTCATTAAGGCATTGAAAGGGAAAGTTGTCTTGAATAAGATGCTTGAATATTAAAGATTGGAAAAGGCGAGGATAAGCAATTTTTTTTGCTTGTCTCCGCTTATTTTCTCGTTCATTGAGCGCTAAAAGCTTAAGTACACTTCTTTAGGTCATTATAGAAACATCCATTCAGGTGAATTAGGAAAGATAATATTTGAAATATATCCTGCAAAAAGCTGAAACATTTGAAATAGATAATTTAACCTCAGGTAACTTTGACCCTGTAGTTACCGAATTCAAAGAATGAGTATTTGACAGTTCAGAAATGAGCCTTATATGCAGGGTGCTCCCGAGCATTCCAAAAGATTTTAACTATGCATTCTAGACATCAAAATAAACAAAAATTATTATGATACCTAATAACACCAAAAAATATATTTTGAATACTTTTTAACACTTCCAGTACTTTTCATCATAAAAACAATTTGTTAAAATTATTTATTTTAATATTTTTTTTGGGACAGGTTATTTCGTCAACTCTATTCTTATTTTTTGATTGCCAGGCAAAAGGTGTGGTAATATTATTAAAACACATTGTGTTAACATTATAATCAAAAATAAGTTTTATGACGAGTTCCGTCGAAAAACTTATTTCGAAAAAAGATTGATTATCTCTGAAACCAATCCGAATCCAGGAAAATCCAGGAATCTTGTCAGGAATTAAGCATTAAAATCTTTTGGAATGCTCGCGAGCAACCTGTATATGATTATATGACTTATTTAAGTCTACCTGAAAAATTATGACTATTATGAGTCTTACTCTTATATTAATAAAGGATTAATCTACAACTGTCTAAAGTTCATTCTTAGATCTCGCAGACTATAGAGGGTAGCAATAAATATGTTCTACTTCCTAACCTACCTTTACATGAATATGAAATGTGCATGTTTGGTATGCGTGGCTTGTAAATAAATGCAGTTGCATAATCAGCCTATAACGCAAGGGAAGTGCGTAATAACCGCCGGAGAATGGCCGTGTATTCTCTGCTTATGCGCGAGCGCGCGTCAACTGAAGCATTTGTGCCTACCAGCGGCTACCGCTTGTCTCTGTCACTCCAACGAAGGCGACATTAGAGTGAGTGAGACAAATCCTTGAAATTTGCCAACTTTGAAGTTCACGATACTATGCCAGTATTCTAATAACGATCATAATCGTTAAGCAAAACGAATGGCAACATTTTAATCTAAATGGTACTTTTTAAATGTAGTTATAGAGAAATAAGAGAGATGCCCAGGATTGCGCAAAGTGGAGGAAATGTAGCAGGAAAGCGGACCCTGGCAAAGGCCGGGATAACGCTAGGTAGAAGAAGAAGATGTAGATTAATAGGCAACTTTAGTATATACCTACCGATTTTGCTTTTTAAATCCCGATGTCAATTTCCGTAAGTTATGTCGGTAGAATAGATAATAGACGGGGCACACGAGTCACAATATTTTTTTATCGTGAGATGCAGTTTTTGATATGGTTTTTTTTTAAGTTTGTTTAACATTATCTCATAATACAAAGAGCTCCACTTCATTACATTGTCGCGACAAAACAATTATAACCCATTTTACGTTAGCGTTTAAGCGTTAGAACTCTTAGGACATTCGCAGCGCAGCAAATGTCTTCACGGTCAAAACTGGAGGAAAAATATTACATACAAAAACCCACAGCCAATAATATTATGTAGACCTTACTAGTACTGCTTCAACTGGTTAGTATAACATCACACAAAAAATGCGCGATATCGTGGAGGTAAGGCACGTTCCGGTGGAAATTAGCAAGTTTGAAAAGTACTACACTTGTAAGGTGTGAAATCGAATTGGAGATCAAAAATGTAAACAAATGGGATACCACCACAAAAAAATAATCACGAGAGGAGGGGTAATCTAAAATCATTCAAATACTAATAAAAAATGCGTATTTACCGTCACTGACGGTACGTATCATTTTTAAATATTTTACAAATTTTGAATACAAAACATTAAGCGAAATATATATCTTTTTAAATGATATAGGGTAAAAGCACCAGTAGTCAGCCTTATAACGCCTTTTTAAAATGTGAACGGTCGGTATTTATTCAGGATAAGTCGGATAAATGAACGGATCACATCGTTACATCAACTGTTAATTACAGTTTCAAAACGAAATAAGAAAAAATATAACTTGAATCCTTAAAGTATCGATAATTTACTTTAAACAAAAGATGGCACTTTTTCCCAGTACTCAGCCGCCAAAATCCAGTATTCAGCCTTTTCGTGCCCAGTTCTCAGCCTTCGTATATTACTATCATAATGAGATCAAAATCAGCAATATCTATATGAAAATCAAAGATATTAAATATAATTCTTATTCCTTATACTTAACTCTTTTAAATCTAAGACTTACGGCATGAAACCCGTTGGTCGTACGTAACAAAAAATATTTTTCAAGCTCACAGTATGTATATTATCTCCTTATTAATATTAGTATTAATTATAATCAATATAAGAATATTCAAAACTTAAATATAAAAATATCAGCCAAACCTACATAGATCTAATGTTCATTTTCATCACACCTGTTCGGTAAGTGCGCCAATACGCTGCGGTGATGCGCGCCGTAGGTGCGTCATTACGTCCTAGTAGGCCGTTAAGGATTTTCATACAACATTACGTCGCACTAGCGCGGTCCGGCGCACGCCGCGCGCCGCGCCGAGATTTCTTTTATGAAAATGATGAAATTAAGTCATCCCTGATTTAAACCATTTTAGAGTAGTTTTGAAAATATATTGTTTTATTTACTTTTTTGCATCACAGGTGTGATGAAAGACATTGTGTGTACCACGGGCGGTACAAGAATTATGAACTCGTGTGAAGTAAAGCCCGCGCCTTCGGCTTGGGCTTTACTTTCACACTCGTTCGTAAATTCTTACTTACCGCCCTAAATAACCAATGTACTATTGTATAGCCGGTCGTTACAGGTCCATTATTTTCCGATAATTTAGTGTTTTCTTATATTACTAGTCCTCAAAGCTGGTTTAATGAGAGTAAAGTAATTTTTTGGACACAGTATATCTATGTTTGTACTTGAGAAGGCTGCTGACATCGAAATAAACGCATTGTATTTTGTTTAGTGAATAAAATGACTGTGACTATGACTATGACATTCTCCTTGCTGGGGAGTTAAACAGGTTCATTACATTATTAAGAATCGTAACTTTTGAGCTCTTATCACACATTCTTTTATCTGTTTTTGATCGGGTTATATCCGTCAAAACTGCATCATTTTCTGTCAAACCTGATCAATCAATTGAAAAATCTATTTTCTATTTTCTTGTGCCCTTTTTATTGATTTTACTGGCGTCATTCTGGGTTTATTTTGTGTTTAGTTTTTTGTTTGGTTACAGTTTCTTTGTAGCGTCGTTGGGTTGAAAGATATTTCTGTTTTTTCCTAAAACAACAGTTTTTTTTCCTCTTTATATCTTCTTCTTTTTTCTTTATGTATCCTTGAATTGAATAGGTGCTACATCATCCATAATATTTAATCTAATGATAATATTATATCGGTGGCTGAATACTAGATCCGCGAAATCCAGTGGTCAGCCGTGATAAAAAATAAAATCAAATGGGGCCGACTACTGGGTTTTATATCAAATTGAATAGGGCATGCCTAACTAAATTTGAAAATTTAAATTTAACGGTCGTAACGGTATATAACAATAACAAATAAAATATTAAATGAAGAACCCAAAGGTCAGCCCCCGGTGGCTGAGCACTAGATACTTTGTTGAAAACTAGGTATCCAGTAGTCAGCCCCCTAAATTTATTAGTTAGATCGTGATATTTCTACACAAATACGCAGGAATTGAATAGATAAACTAATAAATAAACGAAACATTTACAGAAATCAATAACTTTTGACATCAATATATAGTTTTCTTCCCTTTTAAGTGAACACCACGTGCAGTCAAAAATATGGCGGACAAGACACTACCGCACTCGTCGACGAACACCACCTTGTAAGAACGAATTTATAGCTTTCCCCGATCCCTCACTGCACTTGCCGTGCTACGTATCGATAAATTAGGAATCAGAGTTTTTATTTGAGTACCCGCGATTTGTTTATTCGAATAACCGTCCAATTCCCGACCAAAAATCGACTGAAAAGGCCGACTACTGGTTCCAGGCTGGCCACTGGGGCCGTTACCCTATTTCGCTACTTTGAATAAAATGTAAGGTGTTTAATTTATACTACTGGCAATGATAAGAAATCTAAAACATTTGGTTCGCAGTTATAACAATAACTAGTTTAGTCGTAGTTTAATACGGTAACTACACTAAGAACTATTTAAGAGGGTTCCCATTTATAAAACTATGTACTTCAAAAATCAAAACAAGAGAGTGAACCAAATGATTGTTTTATGAATTGTTAAAAACTCCTAAAATTGAGCATTACAAAGTACATTAATACAGATTTTAGTATTTTTACCTACAAATCAATCATTTTCATATTTTAATCGAAATAGATTTGATCATAACTAAGATGAAGACTGGAATTCGTTCCCCGACTATCCTAAATATTAAAGTAATCGGTGTTTCTATGCGATTTTGTTACGCGTTTTTTTGTTCATTACCATCATCACTTTATTTACCGTTTTATAAAAGCAAACGAGACTATTATGCCAGAATAGCAGACAAACATGCGTCTGCTACAAGATACCTAATCGAAAATGACTCCACTATTTATACACAATTCGTCAATAATTTGGGAATGGTAATGACTTTATTGTTGCTACTGAATAATCGCATAGAACTACCATAACACGATATTCGTTTTCAAACATTGATTATGTTGATTATTTACATTATTTCTAGCAAATTTTCTAGGTTTTATTTTTGTAATCAGGAACCGTGGACACTCAGTCGTATGATTTTTATTGTGATATCCAAAAATATGTTAACGATTGTGGTGCTTTGTGTGTCGAACATACTTTGACTTTCGCGTATTTACATCTACACATAAAACATTGTCTTAGGTTTAGTCGGTAAGGATAGTTGTAAGCGTAGATAGATATAAATAAAATAAAATAAAAAAAACAATCTCAAAATGCGACGGCGACGTTAATTTACAAAGGTGTTAAAAACTACATTCGATATAAAACGTTTTATACCCCTGGAATGTCACTTTAACATTGAGTTTGTAATGTCATGTCATTGTCATAGATTGTTTACATTTTTGATCTCGAATTCCATTTCAGAGCTTAGTTTCATTTCACATAATTATACTGTTGGTACTTTACGTAGGTATCCTCTTGTTATTATAAATATACAATACAAAATGTAAGGTCCAACCGAGATCTCGGTCTCGGTCTCGGCATTCTCGGCCAAAAATCGCCGGCCGTGGCCGAGATTCGTAATGAGCTGTAATTGGCGAGCTTGATGCCATCTCGCGAACTTATTGCGAATTTTTTGGTGTCATATTGACATGAACTGACTTCAATTTCATTTTAAAATGAACGGAAGGAATAATTTAGAGTAAGCGACCCCTATCATACTATCGATAAAAATACCTGAAATTCGAATACCGGTTTTTGGGGTACCTACATAAAAAAAAAAAAGACAATATCCAAAAAAAAAATTGCTGTATTTAGTTTGACATTGGACTTACTATAGGTATTAACTAAAGATTTTTTTATGTAATTTATACGTTTTTATCCTTTCCACCAAGTCTCGGTCTCGGTCTCGGTCTCGGCCGAGAATCAAATTTATTCTCGGTCTCGGCCGAGACTAAAATATGGGTCTCGGTCGGACCTTAACAAAATCTGAGAGAGACTGATATACAGAAATCCGCGCTTTATCGGCAACCGATTGGAATACCGCGTTGCTCATGCATACATACGTCGATTCATAGCATTTGCATTCATTTCCACTGACGGAGATGTTTCGATCTTCCGCTAATTCCTGTCTGTTAAATGTTTTATTTAACATAAATTATAAGATCAACTTTTTGAATTTTCGTGTTGTGTTGAGACCTAATCTTTTGATCCGAGACGGCGAAGATTCTCTTTTAAGACCGTGTACCTACTTAAATAACAGTGCTACTTATATAAAAAAACATGCTCCAATTATTTATTTTTCACCAATTATTAGATTTAGTGTAATTATACATATTCATTCCTTCGTCGTGGCTGTCGATATATTTAAATATGTAGATGTGTATCCTATCTATTATATACACGGTGTTCGTGAGCATTCCGAAAGATTGCGGAATTTCTGAACATATTTAGAATATTTAATGTTATATAAAATTTCCTGGATTCGGCTTGGTTCCAGAGATAATTAACCTTTTTTTCGAAATAAGTTTTTCGACGTAACTCGTCATAAAACTTATTTTTGATTACAATGCTACCACAATGTGTTCTAATATTACCACACCTTTTGCCTGACAATAAAAAAATAAGAAGACTTGACGAAAAAACCTGTCCCTAAAAACAAATTGTTGTTATGATAAAAAGTTTTGGAAATGTTAAAAAGTATTCAAAAAGTCTAAAAAAAAAAAGAAAAAAAATATTTTGTGGCATTTGAAAAATATTGGAAATGTTAAAAAGTATTCAAAAAGTCTAAAAAAAAGAAAAAAAAAATGTTTATTTTTATGTCTAGAATGAATAGTTAAAATCTTTCGCAATGCTCGCGAGCAACGTGTATAACGTCGCTTGGTACCCAGACCATAAGCCTTAAATTGACGTTACCGTGGCACTATGTCAATTTGTACAAGATGTTCCAAGATATTTATTAATTTTGTTTATTTATTCAAGTGTAAACATGCATGTAATGTGAGCGTATTCTCTGATTATTTTTTTCAGTGTTGTAGGTTTTGCAGGTATTAAATAATTATTTTTGAATAGATTGTGTAATGAACATAGTTACAATCAGGTATAAAAACATAAACAAGTGATTTGAGCGTATATAACTTTTCGTAGTGTTGAAGTTTTTTTCAGCCTAAATAGTACGATAATACATTTTTTCTACTCCCGGACTTTTATTTGTCATTTACAGAGTCGTGAACACATCTTTAAGGCCCTACCTTACAGATGTCAAGATAAATCTATATTGTCTATTCCCTATAAACGCATTCCGGCATACACGCAGTGCGTTTTTGGATTTTAAGACACCTCGTGTATACAAGACGTAATGAAATACATGGCTGCCAACCTAATTTTAAATGTAATTTCTGATGAGTAAACCATCATAGAGGAGCTTTCTTTTTTAACTTTGACGTCTCCCGCCCGACCTTGGCTACTATAAAATACTATAATATTTGCCTGGCAACCCTGCATTAAGGACAAGCGCTATATCAGGTCAAGTGGCGCGTTGTAAGCGCGACCATAATACGCCTGCAGGCAATAAATGCCGATGCACGTACCGTTTAAGTCACCTTAAAGCGCTAGTGAGGCAGTTAACAGAACATCGCTGTAGTGGCTTGTGTTTAGCAATCTGGAGCGGTTCACAGAATAAGTAATAGCTTACGTAGATACTAAAAGCCAATAATAGTACTAATAAATAAAATAGTACTAAAAGCCACCGACAGGATGTTTGTTTACGTAGACTCGAGATATGGGTGCGAAAGAAACAGAATCCCTACCGCGAACCACGAACGAAGTGTTGCCTCCCTCCTCCCTGTCACACTTCCGTACGAATTCACTAGTGCGACAGAGAGTCAATACGTACGTGGTTCGCGGTAGGGCCTGTGGCCTGTTGCCGCGAACATCGAAGTTCGTAAATTTCGGGATTAGTCTCGGTCTCGCCAACGAAGGCGTCATTAGAGTGACAGAGAAAACCCCCGAAATTTGCGAACTTTGCCTTGAACTTGCCATGACCTGCCGCCGCTTTATTAACGCGGAATCACTTTCCATCCGGCTTGATCGCATCGCCTCTGCCCACTAGACCGTACCATACCATGACCGTAGCATGAACGTATCAGACAAAAAACTATTCTTTGTATTGAAAAGTATGAGACCGTGTTGGCCGGCGCCGAAACGTCCTAGTGGTCATAGTCTAGTACGGTCTAGTGGGCAAAGACCTTAATACGCAAGTAGGTAGGTACGAGCGGGATGAATAGAGAGTATTGATAAGTATGAGACCGTGTTGGCCGGCGCTGGAACGTCCTAGTGGGCATAGTCTCATACTTTTCAATACAAAGAATAGTGTTTTATCTGATACGTTCATGCTACGGTCATGGTATGGTACGGTCTAGTGGGCAGAGAACTTCATACGCGAGTAGGTACGAACGGGATGAAGTAAGTAAGTCCGCGTTAATTACGTGACGAAAGCTCATGGTAGGTACGGTTACTGTTTATTTCGCTTAAGCTTAGCAGCAGTCTGGCTGCATTCCATATACGTAGTAGTATGCTTATGTTTAACATCAATTGGTCACTTGTGTGGCTTCGCGGCTTTGCAATTCGCATGATTTACCGTACACTGATCTGTTTCCGCAACGATAAGGGGTTATCTGCAAGGAATATCATTATTAGCCATGAGACCGCCTGTACATAAATGAGGAGTGTCTTTTCAATTACACCTAGAGCAAGAAAGGGTACACTTGATTTTAGAGTTCCGTTGCCAAAATAGCAAAAAAGTAACCCTTTCACCTACATCGTGTTTTTATTGATTTCCGTTAAATTAAAGGGAAGCTTATTTAGGTCAAAAATAATCAATTTCTCTAAGAAACTAGTATCTTAACTTTTACTCAATAACGTTATTAAAAAAATAAGTTTAATGACTGAACAAGTGTATTGCAAATTGCAACTTTTATTACACCTAAAGTTACTTATTTTGACACACTTTTGACATTTGCCGTCAGTCACCTGAAATTAACTTTTGTGTTATTCTTGTTGGTCCTCTCACACTTATCTTTTCATTTATTATGTATGAAAACGCAAAATAAAATTTTTTTTTCGAGTTCGACTAAAAGCGATATACCAGGTAGCTCCAATTAACGTACCAAACAGCCTGTTAAATTTAATTTAACGGAATTTAAAAAAAAACACGGTGTAGATTTGTCATGCCCGTCTGTCACAGCCGATTTACTTGAGAACTCTAAGTAGGTAGTTACTACAGTAACTATTAATGAAATTTGATAAGTATAGGTGTGTATATATATGTGTATAGTAAAGCTCAGATATTAACACATACTACGCTTAATACACCATATTACGCTTTCATTCGACAAGCACTAAAGTATGTCGTCAACCAAAACATTCACTATGTACTTACCTTAGCCACAACCGTGACAAGCTTTATAATTATGTGCCTGTAATTACACAGCTCAGGAGGATTATGATGGTTCAGGTTTAACCGTTTATCAGGGTGTGCCATCATCTATCCTGCTGCTGAAAAAAATAGGATATTTAATTTAATTTATATGACATTGAAGTCTATAAATGTAACCAACAAATATATAAAATTCAGCATTCGCTGGCGGACCAATAATTATAAACTCGCGCGCGGACACCGCGTATATGTGCCCATGCCCATGTACAGTTTTCCTGACAATGATTTCTTTTACTCGGTTTATAAGGTATCTAATAGTTTAAACGTATCTAACCCTAGTAATTATAATTAAATAAAGATAATCCTTGGACCACTCGACGACAAAAGTTTGATCAACGACTAAACTTTCTCAATGACACCTCATAAATTTCCAAGAACCTCGCAAATTTAAGTTAAAAGGCTTTACGGCCATGAATAAAACGTGCCGAGGGTATAGTAAGTTTTCAACTTAACTTCTCATTAAGTGGGGCTGGAATTTTATATGTGTTCCACGTTTCCTGGCTGTGTGCTTCATTGCGATTTAATACAAAACTTTATTAACTTAGAATTTGTTTGCCGTGATTTCTGGTTTTATACGCTAGCAGAGCACAACAGTTTTTCGAAACTTATGAACATAATGTCATTTATTCAGACACAAATTAACTACAATTATATCAACTTAAAAAAAAACTAAATATTAAATAACAAACTATAACGACATAACAAAACTAAATTAAATTATTAACTAAAAACTTATATATAAAACGTATAAAATATCCCTACAAAGTACACTGAAATAAAAATAAAAAGGCTTAAAAATCTAAATATGGCAACCTAGGCATTGTGCCAAAGATGCTGGCAGCATTCCCTCGCTGTATAGCTATGCTAATACGCTGCGATAGGCAGCTGCCAGCTCTCTGGTCACCGGTAGCTTCAACCAGACGAATCACTAACTAAAAGTCGCCAAAATCCAGAAAGTGGTACTCGGTTGGTGCCGAGACCTTGATATTTCATAAATGTCATTTGATTTTATTTTTCCTTAGATAAGATTTATCTATAAGTTTTCATTAAATATATAGGATTCGGTAGCCTAAAACCTCGCCGTGTGTTGACGGCAGTAATAAATTTGTCACCACCCCAACTCTTCGCGCAGTCAACTAAGGGATTGAAGTGTCACTGACCATTCGTTGATAGAAGATTGCTGAAGAGCAACACTGGACACACTACTGCCAATCCGCTTGCCCAGCGTGGCGATTATGGGCATTTACGTCCTCTACACTGATCTTTGTTACGCATAGTTAATAGGAGAGGATTACGTCCAGCAGTGGAGTGATATAGACTGATGATGTGGTACACTAATATTATTTAGAGACCACTCGTAAAGCGCAAGCCTGGGATTGCCACTTTACCCTTGATGGGATGGATAATATCTATATGTTTACCAACCGGCATTTATAACGGTGATATACGAGTATTGTGGAAGCACTCGCATAAATATGTGCGTCTAGTCTATACCTCGTTCTGGAGGTTATCTCAGAGATAGACTCCATTCTAGGCAGAATATTCATATTGAACAAAGCATCGTGTCCTTCAGTGTTGGCCTATCTTAGAGGTAATTTATTTGTCTGCGTCTCATGTTCTAAAGTTACAAGAGTCAAGGACGAATGGAATACATACAGGTACCGACTAGCTACAGAGGTCAAGAAAGTTTAAATTGGTAACAATTTCTGGGTATAGGTGTATGTAGGTACCTGACGTTTAATATCGCTTTCTAACTTTTGCTATAGTAGAGGCATCGTAAGAAGTCGTTTTTGACGTTTGTTTGCACATGAAGTTCTGTAAATGTTCACAGATAGTATAATGGAGCAAATGTCAAACTTCATTGTTGCCTGTACGAAATAGTGATGTTACTACTGTTGCTGCAATTTACCGATACGTCAATCGAAATAAATAAGTAAACCTTTTTTTATGGAGGTACGAATAATTGCTATAATAGTAGGTACGCACATATCGTCAGTTGTAATATGAATTAATGTAACCACCAAATGACGACTTTTCAGGAGGGCCATATGAATCCTATTGAAATGTTGTTTATCTTGTTTGTTTTATTTTTGAGAGGTCTATTTGATAGACAGTTACTAACTGCGACCACACTACAGCAGTGACGTTTATAAAAATATGGTGAGTACATTAGGAAAGACATATTTTGTACTTACAAATTCGTACTTACGTTTAAATATTGTCTATGATTTTTGGAAACCTTTACATACGTTAATAAAAAAAAGTAGAAACCTAATAAAATGGCAAAGTTTTTGTTAACGTATTCGACATTTTTTCTAGATATCAATATTTTATATACACCGTTCGATAGAGCAGGAAATTTGCAGTCGAACAGTATACTTAACTCAATTTCGTCAGCCCGTGTGCCCGGTGGATACGCGGCTTTACAGACTGTGTTGAACTTGACAACCCGATAAATGTCAAAATTGTTGTAAAATCACGTACCTATGATTTTATTTTTCGTATAACAATAATTTATGTACCACTACGTTATTTATCACCTAGATGTGCTCTGATTTTAATACATGGTTTTAGTGAGTTTATATAAGAAGATTACCAATTTTGAGACTCGTCGGCGCTTGGAACTTGATGCCAAACGCGACGAGTTAAAGGCCCGACCACCTGCGGCAATATCGTATAATTACATTCATGGTGTGCTCACATGCCCGCAGTGTTCACGTAATTTTATCAATAAGATTGGTTACGTGAGCCACATGCGAGCACACCAAAGATAACAACGGAGCCGACAGCAGTCACCGTGGCCGAATCGGCCGTGGGAGTATTATTATTATTATCTTTTATTTCATCTTCATCTCAGATTAGGTAATTTATAATAGGTTTATAAAAATAAAATACAATAAAACATACAAAAACAATACAAAACAAGTAAACACATTATAAAAAACCTAATCTAGGGTGCCGCCGGCAGCGGGGCGGACCCAAGCTGCCGGTGGTTAGGGCTACAGGGAGAGGAACCGCCGGACTATGCGCGCCGTGTCCAGGATTACCGCCTTCTGCATCTGACCCTTGACCCAACCACCTAGCGAGAGCCTCTTGAGGTGTTGATCGAGACTCTTCGCTATGAGACCATTCGCAGAAACAACTATCGGCACAATGATCGCCGAATCAACGTCCCACATGTCGGTTACCTCGTGAGCCAAGTCAAGGTACTTACTGGCTTTGTCCTTCTCGGCCTTCACGAGGTTCTCGTCATGGGGGATCGTGATGTCGATGAGCATTGCCCGGCGTTGCGATCGATCTATCAGCACGATATCAGGCTTATTGGCTACAATAGTCCTGTCCGTGATGATAGATCGATCCCAATAGAGCGTGGCACGACCATTTTCGAGAACTGCCGCAGGTGTGTACTTATAGTAAGGCACTTCGAAGCCAACAAGGCCGTATTGAAGAGCAAGCTGCTGGTGTACAATCCTGGCTACGAGGTTGTGTCTGTGCAAGTACTCGGTGTTAACAATTTGAGAACAACCGGAAATAATATGCCTGAGTGACTCACCGGGACGGCGGCATGCCCGACAAATGTCGACCGTACCGTCCTTCAGGATATATTTCCGGTAGTTATTCGTCATGATAACCTCGTCAGCAATTGCACAGGCAAAACCCTCGGTTTCTCCGAAGAGGTCCCCGAATCGTAGCCAGTTCACCGACGCGAGCAGATCTACGTCAGGTCCCGTGAGGGCCTTGTAGAACCGCCCGTGTAGCTCCTTGCTCTTCCATACCGCCCTGCGGTCCTCGGTGCTTAGTACCACAGGTCTGCGCCAGTTCTCTTTTGCCAAGGAGAGCGGCGTGAGGTTCCGGTCTACTGCCACCACATCACGATGCATCCCGCACTCATTGTTAAGGAAATAGTTTCTGAGATTGTACACCTCGCGGTTGTGGAGGTTTTTGGCATTTAAGAAGCCGCGGCCTCCACATTTACGCGGGATGTACAGTCTCATAACTGATGAGCGCGGGTGTAGCATTCGATGTGTGGTAAGCAGTGTACGGACCCTTCGATCCAGGGCGTCCAGCTCGGTCTGAGTCCACCTTAGTATGCCAAAGGAGTATGTGAGTATGGGTATTACCCAGGCGTTGAAGGCGCGCACTTTGTTGCCTCCTGACAAAAGACTGTTAAGTACTTTTGTGAGCCGGCTGAAAAAGCGCTCCTTCACCGCCTGTCTAATTCCCATATCTTCAATACCCAAAGACTGTGACATACCAAGGTATTTATAGGTTTCTGCTTCCGAGATAGATCTGAACGACATTGTCTCAGAAAGCTGTAAATTTGTTGAATTTACTACTTTCCCCCGCTGCACATGCATAACCGCACACTTATCGACACCAAATTCCATATTGATGGCACTACTGAAAACTTCTGTGGTTCGCAGTAGTTCCAACAAGTCTTGGCTGTTTGGCGCAAATAATTTGAGATCATCCATATACAGAAGGTGAGAAATGACTTCACCCTCTCTCCGAAGCCGGCAACCTAGTCCTGAATCCTTCAGCAGGGTGCTGAGGGGATTCAGAGCTAGGCAGAACCATAAGGGACTCAGACTGTCACCCTGGAATATTCCTCGCTCGATCCTTATAAAGTCCTGCGGGCCAGAGGGGCCATCCCCGTCTCCTGGTTGACGAAGGACTGTGGTCCACTGCCTCATACAAGCGCCGAGAAAGGATCTTAAAGTTGCATTAACTTTATACAGCTCCAAGACCCTTTCCAACCATGAGTGAGGCACCGAATCATAGGCCTTCTTGTAGTCAATCCAAGCGGCGGAGAGGGCCCCTCTGTTACGCCGGACTTGCTGGCAAATGGTCATGTCGATGAGGAGGAGCTCTTTAGTACCACGGGACCCAACCCTACATCCATTTTGAGCAGGAGCCAAAACATTGTTCGAAACAATGTGCGTGTTAATTTTTAACCGACTTCAAAAAGGAGGAGGTTTACAATTCGTCGAAATCTTTTTTTTTTTTTTATGTATGTTCCCCGATTACTCGAAGACGCGTGGACCGATTTGAAATATTCTTTTTTTGTTTGAAAGGGTATACCTTCTAGTTGGTCCCATTGTCACCGAATCCAGATCTGATGATGGGATCCTGGAGAAATCGAGGGAACTCTTCAAATGTTGTAGGCACACATGACATTTTTCATTTATTTACGAAGACTAATCAAGTATTTTCATCTAGTCATGAACATCTTAAGTTGGTGATCTGATGATGGAAGGTACAACTCTTTAGCAATTAGGAGTTGGGGGATAATTCTTTAAGTATAACATATTTCGTGTATTTTGGAAGCTATTTGAGTATTTGCCTTTAGGTGGTCATCCTTTCATGTTGGTGAGCTGATGATGTAAGGTACAACTCCTTGGAGATTAGGAGTTGGGGGATAATTATTTACATATAACATATTTCATATATTTTGGAGGCTATTCGAGTATTTGTCTTTAGGTGGTCATAGTCTCATGTTGGTGAGCTGATGATGAAAGGAATAACTCCTTAACGATTAGGGGTTGGAGGATCATTCTTTGTATATAACAAATGTCATACATTTTCGAGATCTATTCAAGTGTTTGCTTAGTAATTATGACATGTCGGTTAGCGGTTAGTGATTCTTTAAATAATATTGGCATGCTAAGTCCTTGAAATTGTTTTTGTATTCATATAAGTTCGCCAGTTCAGGTTTTATGGCCTACTACAGTGCAGTACATTCTAATTATAAGTATTTAGAGCATACTGAATAACGATTTTATATTTACACTACTAAAAAGCAAAAAATAAAATATTTTAAAAATAAAAATAAAACCGCCTTCAAAAATTCGCCGAACTAAAAAGTTAAAAATAATTGTGGTTCCTACTTCTTAGGATTTCCTACCCAAACCTTTAAACCTTTTACCCTATTCATTGAAATAAAACATTATGGCTAGGTACCCTACAGATTTCTTAGAAGTCGGTGCCAAGCCAAATATGTTCACTTTGCGAGTACTTATATTATATGTATTTGATAGAGCTTTGTAACTTACTGTCACTCCGGTTATGCTTTCATGAAAATGACTGAGGCAGACCATTCTGTTGATAAAAGCGTAATCGGAGTGACAGTAAGTTACAAAGCTCTATCTAATATATACCTATGAACGTATTCGGCTTGGCACCGACTTCTAAGAAATCTGTAGGGTACCTAGCCATAATGTTTTATTTCAATGAATAGGGTAAAAGGTTTAAAGGTTTGGGTAGGAAATCCTAAGAAGTAGGAACCACAATTATTTTTAACTTTTTAGTTCGGCGAATTTTTGAAGGCGGTTTTATTTTTATTACTCTCAAAATGGACGTAAGGAGCTTGTACAGTGTGGGCAAGCACGTGATGGGTCGATAGTTCTTTGCTTCCGTGGTACTACCGGACTTGTAGAGCAGGAAGGTTACACCAGTTGTTAAGGAAGGTGGCAGGGAACCGAGCTCGAGGGCTTGTTGGAATTGCGTTGCCAATCGTGAGTGCGAGCATCGAAACCATTTTAGCCAGAAGTTGTGCAATCCATCCGGCCCAGGACTTTTCCAGTTCTGAGTCGTGCGGATAGCACAACTAACGTCTTCGGGGCTGATGGTAACTGCCCCCATAGGTTCAATGGTCTCGCACTCACGTTCGATAACGGTCATCCATTCACCCTCGGTGTGCCCGACGGGCGCCGACCAGATACTACGCCAGAAATCACTCATGGCAGTAGCATCCGGCAACCGCGCGTCGGACATACGGTGGTCGGTTTCCTCCCACCTTCGGTAAACCTTCCTTTGGTCACTCTGGAAGAGGCGATTCTGCTCGTATCGGTTCACACGCGCTCTGTAGCGACGGATACGGTTTGCCCATGCATAAACCTTCTGCTTCAAGAAGTCAATGCGCTCTGTGAGGTTGGCCATGTAGTCGCGGGGTGCAATACCCGTTCCCGCGAACGCCTGGTTCACAAAGCGCATTACACGGGGGCGGTTGTTGCCCCCCTGAAGCAGATCAGCTTTGCAATGAGAGTCCTAAACGAGTTGATACGGCGCTCGATCCGCACCTGCCATGCGGGGACACCTCCAGCGGTCCTAGGTGCACGGTCAGCGTCCGGGAACTTGACTCGAGCAACACGGCACGCCGTGATGGCCCCACAGTACATGATCGAGTGCGTATCATCTAGATCTTTACTGGATCGTATGTACGGCTCCAGTAAATCGTTCAGGGCTCCCATTAACGCTAGATTGCGTTTATTCATGGGCAAACGTGGTAATCGTGGCCTTGAGACGGGTGTGAAGCGATACTGCACAATCGCGTCTTCCAGAGTCCTCCTCAATTGCTCATTGACTGAAGTACTCACACTCACGTTCGCAGCATCGTCCTCATCAGCAGCAGGACCGACCCGCGGTGCCTCCGATGCCACATCGGGTATCGGCACCGGGTCCGGCAACGAGGCGGGTGGGTCCCGCGCCGAGGAAGAGGTCGCGCGAACAGGGAGAGCCTCCAGGCGAAGCCGATCAAGTGTGGAGTCATCCAGCCGCTTTGATCGTTGGATGACTCGCACTTGATCCGATAGTCGCTGCGCAGTCACATTAATGGTTGGTTCAAGGGCCTGAAACAGGGGAAGCATCCGGACACGATACGCGGATAGGTTGGTTTCTCCCTCTGTAGCCCCGTAGTAGGCGCGCATGACATTCTCATTCATAGCTTGAGACCATGTCATGCGTCGCACTACACCACCGGCAGCGGGAGCCGTGGGCGGGGCAGTATGTCCCGCGGGCCCCAAGCGTGCCGGCAGCGGTGGCCGTCCTCGCCGCGCAGGTGGTCGTGGCGGCGGCGGCGATGGTCCGCGCTCGTCGCTGCTCGAGCCGCTGATGTCGGGCGCGGTGGCGTAATCATCACCCGATGAAGATTTCGAGGAGATTGATGTCGACGAGGCGGACGAAGGTGTTGGGCGTGCGGTTCGTGGGGACGCTTGATCCTTACGTGCTTTGCTGCGAGTGTACATCTCTTGTGGTATTTTGATTTGACAGTTACGTGTCGGCACTAATCAGAGTGTATCTGATTGTTATCGTCATCTGTACCCTTGAATGTACATTTACTATAGAAAGGGCAAATTTTCCGAGACGGGAAGGTAAAAATGGTCTTGTTAATGCCGGTAAAATACATTATTTATCAAAAATATTTAAGAGTGTATAAAAGCACGTTTGACTTTGACTATTATTATTATCTCTTTATTTCAATATTTTCTTAGGCTAGGTTGTTATAATATGGTTATAAAAGTAAAATACAATACAACATACAAAAACAATATAAAATATAAACACATTATAAAAACCTAACCTAGGGTGCCGCCGGCAACGGGGCGGGCCCAAGCTGCCGGTGGTTAAGGTCGCAGAGAGAGGAACCGACGGATTATCCGGGCCGTGTCCAGGATTACCGCCTTCTGCATCTGACCCTTGACCCAGCCATCTAGCGAGAGACTCTTAAGATGTTGGTCGAGACTCTTCGCTATTAAACCGTTCGCTGTAACGACTATCGGGACTATGATCGTCGAGTCAACATCCCACATGGCGGTTATCTCGTGGGCCAAGTCTAGGTACTTACTGGACTTGTCCTTCTCGGCCTTCACGAGATTCTCATCATGGGGGATGGTGACGTCGACGAGCACAGCCCGGCTGTTATTATTATTATTATTATACTGTATATACAGCATTTCTCTATTTGGCATACCTACATGGCACTCTGAGCTAGCACGCAAGTTTGCCAACGTGGGTTGGGAGTGGATCGCTGCAGGCTGACAAACTCGCGTCCAAGCTCATGGTCTGAACCATAGATTTATTAGGCCTAGATCGAGTGTCGCGGCCCCTACAGTGAAGTCACTCCAATCTTGAGAGACATTGTTCAGGATTCGGATTTCGGAACCTCCCCCTGTCAGTGCTCACCGATCAGTCATCATTGACACAGCTCTCGCTTTTAATGAGGGTTTTCGATAATTTTTCTGCCACCAGGCGGCGCTTCGTACGCACCTGTCCTGCTACCGTGAACATCGAAGTTCGCAAATTTCGGGGATTTGTCTCTGTTACTCCAACGAAGGGCTCATTAGAGTGACAGAGAATAATCCCCGAAATTTGCAAACTTCGAAGTTCGCGGTAGCAGGCCTGGTCTCGACAGCTGTCAGATTCATATACTATTCATAGGCACCTGGGCCTAAAATATTGAAATTTTATTTTATTTGGAAGATAATTGATTTTGTAATGGATTACGACTAATACACGGTCGTCGAACTGAAGACGGAGCTATAAAACAGGCGCGCAAAGTCACTGGTATTAAGTAAGATTACCAAACACTTTTTTAATTCGGATATTCGGATTACCTAACACTTTTTTAATGGCAAGTACCTACCAGATCTAACGCCCTTTCGCACTTGACTGAAAATTTTACGACGATAAAATCGAGCGTTTCACAACACTATTGTGAGCTGTCAAAAACGACTTCTTACGATGCCTCTACTTTAATTTAATAAAACTATACGAACGTTTTCGAAACTTTATATATTTTGCGCAAACAAGGGCTAGAATCGAAATTTGTGTAGGATTTTAGGGAAAACTCGATTTCGATTATCGCTTCGAAATGGTAGTTATCTACCTATATTTATGCTACGTGAAAGTACCTACTAATAATTCTAAGTAAAATTAGCAAAATTTTAATATTGTAATTTATAAAATGAAACGTGTTAATTATCTAACTTAAAGCTTAATATTTTAACTTAGCGCGGAAACGCTGCTAGCGTAATGGGCACCTTTGCGTCGGGAACCAATCGGGGCGGTTTGGATGGGTAGCTCCTTTTCTTTTTTTAGGTTTAATTTTATTTAAGTTTTTATTTTAATATTACTTTTGCTAATTTTTTTAAAATATTTAGTTTTTACTTGTAGTTAATATTATTCTTAAGTAGTTATTGTTTTTTAATAATGACTTGTTTTAACTTAACATTTTAAACTTACGTTTAATATTATCCTGACGTATCGGGCATGATCTAAATAAATAACTTGAAGCAGGCCAGAAAAGTTAGAGGTAAAAGGTTCTCTTCAAAACGCTAAACTAGATTTCGTTTATTCCTACAAGAGAAAAAAACTCTGCTTGCAATAATGTACTCTACAATGATGTACTCTCTATGTATAATATGACTCTATAATGTATTCCTAATACGATAGGTATTTTACATTTCTGAATATACCAAGGTGTGTCACAGAAACGTCTCGGTGAGTTTAAAGTAGCCGCTAATTATATGCAAATGGTTTTATTATTGAATGGAATTCATCCTTGATTATGTGGTCGGCAAGGGCGATGTATTTATAGACGACCCACGTTGCCACGTGGCAGTGGCTAATTGCTTGATAAAAGTATAAAGTTATCGATATTTCAGGGATACCCCCATTTGCCAGAATTTCATTTGCCATAATTTTATTTGCCATCCTATTCAACACACATAATGTTGTTTCTCATAACATCTTATGCTATACTTATTGTTTACTATATTAATCATTTGCCAGAAACTTTGTTTCCCATAAAGTCAATTTTCATAATGTCATTTGTCAGAATCATCGAAATCCGTAATTATCACATGCCACAACATCGTTTGTCATCCAAATTAGCTACCAGAAAAGACAATTTCCATAATGTTTTTTGTCAGAATCATCGGAATCCGTAAATATTACATGCCATAACATAACTTGTCATCCAAATGACCCTCCACAAAGTGAAACTGCTATTAAAAAATAGGTTAGGTTAGTATTCTGGGTGCCTGTGGTGTCGCATAACGTCGTCCTAAATTTTTTGGCCGAGAATATTTGTCATAATGTTAAATGGCATCCTACTCGTCTAGCCTACTTAATTTTGTGCATACACAGTGCTAGGTTAATGGTTTTAAAATATGTTCAAGTAATAAACCAGGGCAAAACCAACTTGGATTGGTTAGGTTTCTAGGGTAGAGCGGAGTTAAAAGCCTTGACTAAAAAATACTTAAGTATTTTTAATTAATTGTTTACGCATCCTCATTTTTGTAAAACCAAAAGGGGGGACGGGGGGGCGAAGCCCCCCACAAGGGGGGCTCGGGGGGCGAAGCCCCCCGCATTAAAAATAACATATTGTATTTCCCCCACTCTAACCTGGATAGGTTCGTTAGGTACCTTTCATCCCTCAGAGCAGAAATAGAAGCCCCGCGCAGCGGGGCTTCGTCGACCGGTTCCCAGAAGCCCGTTTTTTCAAACGCGTGTAACTTTTAATAATATAACTAGTAATTATTTGATAAAACTGATAATTACTGATGGCGTTTGAATATTCCATTAACTATTATTATTGCACTTAATAATATGGCCAACAATTAATATGGCAACAATTGCTTCTGGCATTTGAATATTCTATTATACCATATTATTGCACTTAATAATATGGAAAAGAAATAGGATGGCATTGTATGATTATGGAAGGTAATATTCGGGTAAACAAGCAGTATGTCATACAATTTTTATGGTAAACAAATCATTCGGGCAAATGAAATTCGGGCAAGTTAGATTCGGGCATATGAATATTATGTTAAATAACTGTCGGGCAAACAATAGACAACCACCTTCCAGTTTCGATTTATGTACAGTGGAACGAACAATAAACTTACGAACGATAAACTTATTTACAAAGTCTACTTGAGCAACCAACGATTATTAGTTTTTTTATACGATAGGTACAACGAATGAAATGACGTGGATCTGCGTTGAATAAAATCATCAATATTATTCATTTTTGGGGCAACTCACACTTGGACTTGACCAAAATTTTACTACACCAAAATAATTATATTCACAAATAAATACCTACAGATAGTTTCGGGTTATTCCCACCTGTTACCACCAACTTGACACCAGTGGTAACAACTGGGATTTTTTTTCCCACCTGTTACCACCAGAGTACTTAGTGGTAACTACTGGGAAAAACAATTCCCAGTAGTTACCACCAATCACTTTAGTGGTAACTACTGGGAAAAATAAATCCCAGTTGTTACCACCAAGTACTTTACTAGTAATGTGCTTGTTTTTAATAGAATATACACAAAATACTTTGGCAGTTATTAATAAGGAGCTAATTTTATGAATATTACTTTATTTACAAAATGTCTTATTAACCATCGAATTTTACTAAAAAATGAATATATTTTGAAAATATTTTTAAACTTTTTTTTAAATATGTTGTCAGTATTACCTACTCTGAATCTGAACCAAAAATATTAAGAACTATGTATATCTATCTATTTACCCATGTAAGAATTTGTGAACAGATAGTTACATTTTCAATGTGTGTTTATCTGTAGATACATAAAAATATTACGTATACACAGTGTATTATAATTTAATGTGTCCATACTTGCACTTATTTCTTACACACTAGTAAGTGAACTGACTTGATTATCACAGGGGCAGGTAAAAAGGGATGACGGGTGACCGGCTCGTAGATGGGACAACTTTCATTTTTCATCGTGTTGTTTTAACTGATTATGAATCTCAATCCTTTTTTAAGATTATTTTAACTACTACAAGGTTTTAGGTACTTACACGAAAAATGAAATATTGAAATATTCTTGTTTTGAATAAAAAATCAGTGTAATTCGTCTTTATTTGTAGTATAACATTTTATAATAATTATAGTCTCTGGAAATTGTTACCATTGTATAACAGAATTTATAGCTACTAGGTATCCTATTGCAATAGTACTAAATATTAACTTAGTGGTAACTACTGGGAATGCAAATTCCCATCTCTTACCACTAAACTAATTGGTGGTAACTACTGGGAATTATTTTTCCCAGTAGTTACCACCAATTAGTTTGGTGGTAACAGTTGGGAATTTTAATTCCCAGTTGTTCCCAGTGGTAACAGGTGGGAAAAAAAATCCCAGTTGTTACCACTGGTGTCAAATTGGTGGTAACAGGTGGGAATAACCCATAGTTTCGCTGCTAAATAAACATACCTACCTAATATTGTTGGACATCAAATCAAAGGAAATATTTTGATAAGAGATTATAATATAATTTTACGCATTTATTTGAATATACCTAATATTAAAAAATACCGCGTACTTATCTAACGTCTGTGTCCAAAATGGTTTCATAATTTCATAAACACAGGTACATTTATTTAGAGCTCTTTATTTGTACGAGAAATATTAATTGTAGAAGGCTTTGAAAAACAATATTAAGGTCAATGCGGGTAAGACCGTCTATCAGGAAAGTCTGTCTACCAATTGATTTCCACCCCTAACTCAACATTATAAGACGCATAATTATGACGGACTTTCCTTACAAATAAAATATACCCACTGACCTTATAAAACATTTAATGAGCGGAATGCCACAGATCAGACACTCGAACACGTGCCTGAAACTTGTGAGCTCTGTAAAATATTATGCAAATGTACCTTTCTACAAAACAACTCGCTCATTCTCCGTCTAAACGAGCACTTAGGAATTCAAGCTCTCAGTTCCAAAGGAAAAATGTTATCAGACAATTTACACCTAATCGCTAGTCGTCACAATAACAGCGCGTTGCGACGATCTGCTGTCTCGCCAACGACACAAAGTACAATAATTAATAAGTAATGGTAGGCTAATGGAAGCAAAACTTAAGAAACTTGTGAACCTGACATAATTTAGTGTAAAAAGCCCTAAAAACAAACATTTATATTACACCCAAATATTTGATATTGTTGATAGGCTTGGACACTAATTTACCATAACGTTTATCTTGCTTTTTTTTTATGTCAGCTTTACAACTTTTGATAAAGTTTTTCTCCTATGCTCCAACCGCCCAGGCGAAATTCGTAAATTTCGAGGATTTTTCTCTCTCACTCAAACGAAGGCGTCATTAGAGTGAGAGAGACAAATCCTCGAAATTTACGAATTTCGTTTTACGCGGTAGGGCCGCTGTATTAATGCCATACTTTTGTAGACTATAAGAATCATTAATATCATTGCATATATATAGCTGTTAGTTTATCAAATCAATAAAAAAAAAATAAGTCGAGTTTATTACGGCTGGGCAATGTTGGAGTTAGTTAAATATTTTCTGAAACCTAATTACTAATTATGACCAAAAGTAGTTAAGGTAACAAGACACCTATTTACTGCGACTCATTTCACTCTGATTGCTAGTTGATTAATAATTATTCAAAATAATATCTGAATATAAAAGGTTTATAAAAAGTGAATGTTAAATAATACATAGTAGAGAAGTATTAGTGAAGAAGTAGTGAGTAAAAAGTATGAAACTGAAACATTCATACTTAAGAGTTTGCTCTAGTTTTATTTCTTTTGGTTCTTGTAAGTGTATTTTATGTCTAGCTGAACTGAACGTTGTAATTAACTCTCTTTTGCGACATTTTCCGACATTCCCCGGTTATACGAAGTCTCTAAGTACAGTTGCCGACTTTTGATTGGGGCTCCAGGGACAGATCGTGGAGTTTTACAATGAAATAATGGGAAATCTATTGCTATTTCTACGATACTTAAATAGCAAAGTGAATTTGTTATTACCCACTTACGATCCGAGAGCTGACTACCTATAAAAAAACGTTAATATTGTGTTCATTGACAAACCTCAGCAAAACATACAGATCGCTTTTATTTTCCAAGTCATTTTATTTTTTCACTGCACTTACAATGTGCCCATGAGGAAAGGGAAAAAATTCAACAGCGGATTTCTGACCAAATTTGAAGTTAAAAATGTCATATGAAGTTTTCTAGATTCAGTCTATTTTAAGAGAAAATTTGATTTTTTCTGATGATGAAAACCGTTTTAGAACGTTCCGCTATGATAATCGCATTTTAGGAAACGATTTTGTCACCATGTTGTCTTAGTCATGTCACACTTAATTGACAAACATCAAAGGAACAAAAATATCTTTAATTACCTACCAAATGTAAAAAAAAAACTTCAAAGTGAATTTTTTGCGATATTTTGATTAATAAAACCCTTTTTTTTGTATGTTAAGGCATTCAAAACATCAAAAAAAAAGTAAAAAAAATTTTTTTTTGCAGATTTGCTCGAAACGCGTTTAACATCTTTTGCTTCTTTTATTCTCACGAATATGCTGTAAGAATATTTCCCGCCCTTCCTCGTGGGCACCTTGTATAGATACGCGTCTATGGAGTTGCTTGTTTTGTATTACCTACTAAACGATCTCAAGCTACTGTTTATGTCTACTACTGTTCATCGGCTTGCGAATAGTCCCCCACCATATCATCCCGTGGTTGCAGTAAGAGCCTGCTAAGGGAATAAAGGGAATAAATACCGGAAGATGGGCAGCAGCATCTTCCGCAGAGTAACAAGTAACAAACTGCCAAGCGTGGCGCGTATGGCAACCCCCCCCCCAAGATGAACAAAACACAACCTAGGCCCCTAGTGCCCGGCAGTCCTGCTCTGCCTGGCTACGGTAAGAGAAACAGGGCAAGGGGTGCTAAGAATCACCGGCACCTATCCGGCTAAACGTGGTCCTTCACCATCGGCCTCATCTCTAAACACAGAGTCGCTCAAAGAGCTATGGAGAGGGCTATGCTCGGAGTTTCTCTGCGTGATCGAATCAGAAATGACGAGATCCGTAGGCGAACTAAAGTTACTGACATAGCCCTCCGGATTAGTAAGCTGAAGTGGCAATGGGCAGGCCACATTGCACGCAGAGCAGATGGTCGATGGGGTCGAAAAGTGCTCGAGTGGAGACCACGGCTAGGCAAACGCAGCGTGGGACGTCCACTCACAAGATGGACAGACGACCTTATGAAGGTCGCCGGGACACGCTGGATGCAGGTCGCATATAACCGGTAAATGTGGAGGTCCAGAGGGGAGGCCTATGTTCAGCAGTGGACGTCTTATGGCTGAGATGATGATGATGATGATGATGACTGTTCATCGGCCGGCAACCCTCTATTCACGGGCCTTTCTGGTAATGTTAGATTTAAGGTAGCAATGAGCTTAATGGAGCAAAAGAAACGAACAAGTAAGGGTTCGACACCGATGATTTAACCGAGTTAGACACGAAAGGCCAATAAATTCTTTCCGGTTACATTCGAAGCACCTGGACATTTTTCAACCTTCAGACGAGGTTGGAAACAAATACATGATAATACTTAATCCAGCGTGTGGTGACGGCAGTAAGAGAACATTTGTCACCACTCCAACTCTTCCCGTGGGTGTCGTAAGAGTCGACTAAGGGATTGAAGTGTCATTGATCATTTATTTATCGAAGACAGGCAGTAGCGTCATCAAGTCATCATAGTGGACATTATAGGCATCCCTAATGCGTCCATACACATAGGTAATGGAAGACACCTTTGTCTAGGAGTAGACTAATGTAGGCTGATAGTGGTGGATAATACTTAGATAAGATAAGATAAGATAAGATGTTTATTTGTTTAAGTCATGTACAGTCGCCATCAGATATATGGTAGCGGTCGAGGTCCCCAAATAAATCGGAGCAATGTAAAATTTCAATAAATTCGTTACGTGAGAAAAGGGCAATGATTTGGGAGCGTGTAATTCGTCATAAATTTAGGGGCAGTCACTTTTCAATAAATTCGTAACGTACAAGTAGGTAAAGATATCGGAACGAACATGACTCTAAGATATCGAAGCAGCCAGGATGATCATAAAGATCGGAACATTTATAGGAAATACACCTTAAGTCTGCGTCACATAGTTTATTTTAATTTGTTACTATTTTGTCACTACTACTACTTTAAGTTGTCAATGTCAAAGATGATTTTGACGGCACTGTTGTGGGTGAGTAAATGAGTTTCCTAGATAAAAGAGAAGTTTTCAAGCATCATTATCGAAAAATGCATAAATTCAATTTTGATTTTTTATTGATGTAATCATATTAATATGGGATAAGTAAATAAAATCGTAAAGCTAGCAAATGATTTATTTGAACGGAACTAAAAAGTATAAAGGGTGAACAGAATACCTAAAAATCATTTGCGGATCCTATACTCGTATTACCACGGTGACAACTCCGAGAATTGTAAATTGACTGTTTCTCCCATTGCAGGCGTCCATGGGCTACGGTTACCACTTATCATCAGACGGGCCGTGTGGTTGTTTGTGTTTCAAATATATTGCAAGAACTTTTAGCAATCAACAATAAATACCGTCTTTTTAGCGAAGCAAAATTATATATTGTCACAAAAATACGACAATTGTAGCGAAATTCCCACTTAGGTTGGTCGAACCTCATATCAAGAATTTACGGAAATCGTTCTAAACCTTGTGACAATTGTAACGACTTTCCGAAAGTAAAATAGTAAATTACGATACAAGTGCGAAAAAAATTAAGTTGAGTGGAACGAGTGGAGATAAATTAAAATTCTTTAAATTATTATATTATTATCTTTAATTCTATAAATTAAAATTCTTTAAATCTTTATATTTTTCTTTACATCTACACGAGTTACGAATTTTCTTTTCGCACGTGTATTATTAGTGATAATTGTATGTTGGTGAGCAGGGAAATCGAATCCAGTTGTTTTGAAAAAATAAACTTATCTGCACTATTTCTATTCGGATATCCATTGTGTAGGTCTTAAGCAGTAAATAGTAGTATGTACATATTTGTTTTTAGGAACCATATCCCCTAAGAAGCATGAAGTCTAAAATGAATAAAATACATTGTTTTCACATATTCATCATGTTTTTTTTTCTAATAAATAAATGCAGTTTCTTTATCAAAATCGATGATAGATAATTATGGTCTCTAAAAACAAATACTACTTAGTATGTCTTATAGTTTCAGAATTTCTCTTTCAAAAAATAAGTTTTAAGATAAAATATTATTAAATGACGTACTGACATTTCTATTACTCCCTGGGGAATTTCACTTTTCTATTACTCCCGCTATGCATGTAAGCAATGGCGCGCTAAGACAGCAAGTGTGATAAAAAAGTGACATTAGCTGGCCACAAGATCGCCTGATTTGACAGCTACTGATTTTTTTTCTGTGGGGTTATTTAAAAGGATTTGTCTTTTCTAATTGGCCAACGAACCTTTAGCAATTAAAACAAAATACTCGAACCACGATCACTGAAATAACGCCGGAAATGTGTGAAAATGTGATGAAAATGCGATGAAAAGGGTTGGCATCTGCGATGCTACTGGAGGTGGATATTTGTCTGATTATTTTCCATGTGTAATTGCCGTTCCAAAATAATTTTATTTAACCAGTAAAATAAAGTGTATATGTCTTATTTGGCCACCCTGTATGATTATGAATATATTCTAGATTGACTTATACACTGTTGTGTCAACAGTACTTTCAAATCCCATTGTAATCGCTGTTTAATAATACCTACTTCAATATAATTATTCCTCGAACTTTATTGCGCCACCGCCGAGTACTCGACATCCGACATCTTCTCACGAAATTTAGCTTTGCTCCTACCTTGTTTTTGGCTACCTTTGCCAATTTTGGCAATACGTCAAAACAGCGGTTAACTAGATAACTCATTTTAATGATTTAGGCATAATATCTGTCCAATTTGCGAAAGAGACAGAAATATATTTGTCACGATGACAAATGTCTACTCTTTTCGAAGAACGTCACAACAAACCACTCTGTTCTAAATTCAAATTATTGACAACCTAGTCAAGACTTGTGGCTGACCATAAAGAATTTAAAGCGATGTGTATATGACACTAAGGTATATTTTCCATAAATGTTGAGATATTTACGACAACCCTGACTGCTCAGATATTTCTGATTATCTCTGTGTTCCGATATGTTTGCCTAATTATACGTTACGAATTCATTGAAAAGTGGTTGCTCCTAAGTTTGTGACGAATTACATGCCTCTAATTTATTGCCTTTTCTCACGTAACGAATTTTTTGAAATTTTACGTTGCTCCGATTTATTTGGGGACCTCGACCGCTACCATATATCTGATGGCGACTGTACATAAGATGTTACAATTTTACAGAGAGCTTCCATGACACCCCGTCAGAGCACACAAATTGTCTTATTATCTATCTTAAAAACTAAATCTCAGTCATGTCGTTATAAGGTAACATTTGAAATAGAAATATGAGATGTCAAATTAAAATATAAGTAGGAGTAGTTTTCTAATATTTGTATGCTGCATAATAATTAAATTAAATGTCAATGAGAAAAAAAAGTTTTATTTTAAGCAAAAATTAAATGTTTTTTAAATTGTTTTGTCATTAAAAAACTTAGTTACTTACACTAAAACTTGCTCGTTTTAGAACTCGCAAGGCAATAAAATGAGACAAAGTAGAACACACTAAGGATATTACGACTGAACATGGTAGTAAAAATGTTATGAATTCATGTTCCTGTTGAAGCACTTTATATTCCAGTAGCCAGTCAATCGATCTCGCCACGTGCTAGGGGTAAGTGGCAATAAATTTGCCCAGTTAATGTTGCCAGGGGTGACAAACTAGCGCTTGTGAGATTTACTCTCGCGCCGCTTGGAAATGGTGTTTTATTGAAAAATTACCGTTTCCACTGCCAATATCGGGTTTTTAGGTTAGTAGATAGGTACACTAAAGACGATTAGGGAGGTGGATCTTAGACTTACTATTCGGAATTTTGGAGAAATGTACTATGACGACAAAGAATTTTGTTTTCTATTACCACTTTCTAACATTTCCCTGATTTGCGATTTCACGATTAATATATTATATTAATAAATACTCTTACAGGAAGTACCTAACCTACTTAAGTTAAGTTTTTTCCCCATCAGGTACTTGATTGTATATTTCGATGCAGCTTGCCACATTCATTACCAAATCAAAAGATAAAAATGCTAAGACCGTACCTACCGTGTACCAGTGTAGATACATTTAGCTCTATTTGCAATCGTAATAAATAACTATATAAATCATATTAAACATTAGGATGGAGATCATTGTACTAAGTAGGTAGCTGTACTTGAATAGCACCCGCGTTCAAACATTCGGCACAATTATCAGGGCAAGCTCTTTTTTAAGTCTGTTGTAAAAAATACGGATTATGAAAATAACTTTATATAAAACGTTATTTCAAGTACTTATAGGTAAATTATCCGAGAAAGCCTTGTTTTTTTTATATACAAGACTATCCGGTGAGCTTTTTAATGGCCACAGATAATACTGATTCTACTTTGTAAGTGGTAAGTTTTCCCAAGAATTATTTGAGTCTACACCGCAATGGCGTACTTGTTAAAGTGTTCCGAGGCAGTTAACGCGTATCTCTCGCAACTCCTGAGTTGATGCAACTCAAGATAAGACTTAGTTCGTACTCTGCCACCTGTTGATGTTACTCAGCTTATGTTGCTTGTGAACACTTAATTAAATCAAGAGGTTTACAATTTTATCTGTTCCGAAGTCCAACTTTGTTTTGTCTTGGAAGACTAGCGAGGAAGTTTGTTAGTACATCTTAGCTTTCTAAAGTAAGCCTTCTGTCTAACCGAGCGTAAAAGCAAGTTGGCGACAGTTGAAATACAAACACCTATCGTTATAGCTATAGTTTTACTCGTACTTAACTACAATCGTGGACTAGGTAAAGGTGCGTTCAAACTAAAAGAGCATTCGCTGTTCTAACCTCCCACTCTACGAAATGCGATCGGTACACAAAACGTGATTGGTTGATTTTGTAGAACGGGCGCTAGAACAGCGATTAGGCGAACTTTAGATATAGAACTTTTTTTTTTTTTATTTAGGGTGTCTGTAATTCAATACCATTCTTGTATATGTATATGCACATGAAAAATAAAATAAAATCAATCAAAAAGCTGGATAAAAACTTGCAACATTTGATTGTAGACTGACAGAGAGCTGACAGAGAGCCTGAATTAAAAATCGTAAGACCTACCCTGATTTTTAACCGACTTTAAAAAAGGAGGTTCTCATTTCGAGAAATTTCTTTGTTTGGATATCTCGGGAATTCGTAAACCGATTTTAATTTTTTTATGGGATGGGTACGGATGGTACGGATAACCCCGAGATGGCCTCGTTGACGACTTGGCACCAAGTCGGGGTCTAATGATGGGGTTTTGGAGAAATCGGTTGAAGTCGGTATTTTTTTTTTTATTTGGTAATTATGTTAAGGTGCATTTAGACCAAACGAGCATTTGCTATTCTATCCCCCGTTCTACGAAATCAACGAATCACATTTTGTGTAACGATCGAATTTCGTAGATTGGGGGGATAGAATAGCGAATGCTCGTTTGGTCTGAATGCACCTTTACGTGTACTTAAAGGAAGCGAATGATCTTCTAAAAAAAGTGCAGTAGCTTCCTCACGCCAATTATGCAAGGGAACAAGGGTTAACGCAAGAACAGGATACAAATTAATAAGCGATTCAAATTCTGTTTCCTTTTGCAACGAGCAAATTATATTATTTCGATTCACTAATTGATACCTGGCAATGCTTTCGAAATTCCTGAAATATTACTCACGTATTGTGCGAACGAAATTTCCAACTGGAATTTGATTTCGACGTGTGAAACATTTCCAATATGAGCATGAGAGAATAGCGGATATTACTTATCGCTACTTAAAAGAGATCTACTATTTACCTAAATGTAGTATTAAAATATTGACATAAATAAATGATAATTTGTGACGATGCCTATTGTTGATATTCTGTTGTAGCCATACCTGACGAAGCCTTAGATAATTGATTTGATGAATAAATATTTTTTTCCTTTATATAAATAAAATAAAACCTAAATAAATAAAAGGAGCTACCCATACAAACCGCCCCGATTGGTTCTCGACGCAAAGGTGCCCATCACGCTCGCAGCGTTTCCGCGCTGAATCGCGATGGACAGTCTTTGCTCCAGGAACGAACCGTAGCGGGGTTACTTAAATTGAAATTTGTAATAAGCCAACAAGTGTTTCAAACTCCCAACCAGCAATAAACTTAACGACATGACAAAAAAAGTCTATAATTTTCAACTGCTGCTTCTTACAGAAACTCTGCTCGCATAATTAATAAGAGTAATTTAAAAATTATGAGGCATTTACTGCCACCGGCTAGTGAAGTTTACTTTGGAGAACATTAATTTCCCCACTGCGAGGAAACCGATACTTTGCCATGTTTTGACATCGTAATCGCTAATATGAGGGTTCTCAATAGGAGGTCCTTGTAGTTATATGAGTTATGTGGCCCAATGATTAATGCATCCGGTAAAACGCGGGCTAAGCGACTTACATTTTTTATTTGAATTTAATACATCAGTAGCCGTACCATGAGCTTCATCATCAGCCTATGATAGTCCACTGCTGGACGTAGGCCTCTCCTTTTAATTATACTTATGGACGCTTAGGAGGTAAATGCCCATAATCGCCACGCTGGGCAAGCGGATTCGCGATCGCAGTAATGTGTCCACTATGATGACGCTGCTGCCCATCATCAATCTTTTATCAAATAATGGTCAGTGACACTTCAATCCCTTAGTTGACTCTTACGACACCCGCAGGAGGAGTTGGGGCGGTGACAAATGTATTCTTACTGCCGTCACCACACGGCCAATGAGCCATTAGTTCGCGCGGTATTTTTAACGCGCGTTTGCTTTCTATCCAGCTCGCTCACGCCAATAAGCGAGTACGAGCGGGATGGATGAGAAGTAAACGCGCGATGATACGTAATGTAGCGGCATCTCATGGTCAGGGCTACAGGCAACTGATATAAAAACATCCCGGTGACACGACAGCATCACCGTACAAGTAGAACTCTTCGGAAACGCATCTCTTACCTACTCAAAGGTGCATTCAGACCAAAAGAGCATTCGCTGTTCTGTCCCCCGCTCTACGAAATCAACCAATCACGTTTTGTGTAACGATCGAATTTCGTAGAGTGGGAGGTTAGAATAGCGAATGTTCGCTTGGTCTGAATGCACCTTAACAGTTTGCCTGAAGCCATCAGGTGTCAAACTAACAAAAACAAATTTAAGAGGCTTTTGAAAACACATCTCCTTAATTTGCCATGTCAATAATATAGCTTATAATTAATTTAGTGTTATAACACCTTTGCAGAACGAATTATATACGTAACTAAAAAGAGACTGGGATCCTACAGTCAAACTCTGAAGAGTTTTGTAGGACAACTATTTTCTAAGATTGAAATCCACATGTACTATTAATAAATATAAAATAAAAAAAGAGAATCGCATAAAATCGTTTCATGTTCCACAATAATAATGCACAAATAGATCGATTTCCTCAAGACTGTACCTATTAACGTCAATTGCGATTTTTTTTGTGTGATTTTAAATGAATCAATCAGAGTTGTGTTTCCATATGTCTGGTCTAGCCCTATTTGTAAATAATACAGGATGAATCGTGAACTGTAAAACGTTTTATTACCCTATACTTAAACATGTAACAATTAAAGTAATTGAATACCCCAAAAGCTACTTAAAAATAAACGTGTTTTCGTATTTTTTAGGAATTGTTTAAGGTGTTTTTACGTAATTGTAATGGCTATGTAAACAAGCCAAATATAGGTTAAATTTAATAAAACTATTGCACAAAATTACTAAATTGACGTTATTAAAACGTGCTCCCATAAACCACGCCCACCCGAAGGACCTACTCGTATATGGCTTTCGTACATGAAATAGAGGGAAATCGAAATTATTCAATTCATTTCTACAACTGTTACTGATTATATTTTTATTGTATTGTATTCGACATATTTTTTGTAAATGATACGTAATTGAGCAAACAGATACCACAAACAACGAAAATAAAATTACGCCTCTCCCACGTTCAAACCGTTAGCTGGTTTAAAAATATTTTTCGATTTCCCGATTGCAACAGTGGTATTGAAAGCTCACAGCGATAGCTGTCGGTCGGCTTTGCCGGATATCCTGATCGGTTACAAAACAGGAGTCCTTGAACAAACCAGTGTAATGTCACCTCGAGACCAATATTCGACTCTTTGTGTTCGAGCTCACCATTCGATACTGCCCATTCGAGCAATCGACTCGGCAAGCGATTTAATTTACATCGGGGTTTCCCGATGTAGTTGCTAAATAAATACTCGACCGCCGACATAACGGCTGCGAAGGGCACTCTGTTTGGAAAATAGTTTACAAACCCGATTTTTAATACATATCGGATTTGTAGACGCAGGTAACCGGCTTTTGTTTAAAAGTTTTCAACGGCGACCTGGATTAAGCACTCGTTTTTTTCGTTTGTTGACAGTCCCAGCTGAGGACAGCTGTCATTTGCTGACAGTATCACCAATGTTGGAAATACATGTAATAAAGCAAGTTTGTAGCAAGACCAAGCTGTAATATTATGTACCTATGAGAATACACTTAGTAGTTATAAGTAGGCGATAAACTTAAGAGAATGATTTGTTTAGTGCTCAGAATTTATATAGCGCTTATTATTTAAATATTGTTCGTCAAATATTTTATTACAAACACGACAGAAAAATCGATACGTTTTCACCAATAATAATTTTGTACTATTAGTATTTAATTTGCCCTTTGCCCGTTATTCTGTTCAATCAGGGTTCCCGAAACTTTTTTGTGCTGATGAAAAAACATTTCAAACAACCTTTCAATTTTTGTCGTAGTAAAAAACCTACAAAATCAAAGTTACTAACTTTTGTTGAACGGCGCTTGCGCACCAGTAGCCGTACCATGAGTTGGAAAGTAAAGGATACGTTAGATTTTACTTGATACGTAAAGCATTCTATCGCGCTCGCACTGATTTATTGGAGTGAGCGGGATGGACTCTTCAATTTTTTTTTATTCTAAGATTTACTCAAAGATTATAAATAAAAACATATGTAAAGACGAATTGGTATAATCGTGCAACGGTGTATCTACGTTGTCGAGAATTAGTGTAACTCTGACAACAACTACATATTATATATACTTATTTATTTTACTATAATGCATAAATTTATTAAGATACCTATTATTAATTCAGTTTGATCAAAATTCTTTTCGTCGTCTTGTTTCATACCACTCCGTCACGCTTTTAGTGGCTGATTCGCTTTAGTATATAAAAAATCCGGTACACTTGTATTTCTTTTTCGCGTTAGATTTTAATCCATACATTGAGAAATTTAAAACAAAACATCATCTCATACAAAAATGACCACTGCGTCACGTTTTTAGGGACACAAAATAAGACAACGAAAAGAATTTGGACCCACCTATGTCACGTTTTCGTTATTCACAGTTTAGAACCACGTGACCTATCAAGCGAAACCCATTTTCGATGTTATCCTTACATGTCAAATGCACATTCGTGAAGCCCAGTTTGCAATACAATTTATCTCTGAATATTGTGTCCAGTGGATACACGACAGGGTAATTTGCGGTCGCGTTTTCGTGTACTGAGAAATGGGTCAGTAGGTGAGCCTGTCCTTGTAAGGAATTATTGAGACTTGTTATGTACGTAGGCACATTATTTGGAACAATCTCGGGTGAAGGTTTATTTGGACCATGCTTTTAAGCCTTTAGGTAATTTTAGAAATGAATGGAGGTGAAAAAAAAGTTTTAATTGAAATCTACTTTTTGTGTAAAATACATGTCTACAAAATAATACGATAATCAGATATATAGCATCCGGAGCGTTTAAAAATATCTTAACACTCGTTTACTGCCATAACGACTTATTACAATAGAAAAACTACATTTTTATGATTCTCAGAGGGAAAGTTAAAAAAAAGAGTTTAAAAAATCCGACAAATAGGTAGGTGCCGCTTACAAAACTTAATTTTTAGATTTTCTGAAAGTTTTACTTTCCCGCGTAAATGCTACAAAGGTATTCTATTATATTACTTGTTACGTGGACAAAGGACATATATAAATAATAAATAACAATAAATATCTTGCGACATCTTAAACAAATCGACCTAGTCCCACGGTAAGCTCAATTAAGGCTTGTGATGTGGGAACCAGGCGACGATATATATAATATATAGATACATAATATAATAATACTATTAATGCGCAACTATTTTTGTCTAATAGAGTTGCAAAGTGACCGTCAGTTTCAATATCTGATCATCAGTCATCCGTCAGTTTTGGTAAATGACCGGTCATTTTCGATATTTAATGACACGTTGGACATTCATTTTTAAGATGATCTGAAATTAATATAAAATGTTGTTCTTAGGACGAATGTCATCAAAAAGATATCGTTGTATTCAGTTAAGGAAGATCTAAAGTGCTGCAATGTTTCTGAAGACAGGCAGTCCCCAACATCAGATATGTAGATGGGAAAAATAAAACCGCAATCAAACAAGTTCAGTTTGAAAAGAAAATAATATACATAAACAAGGTGCCCACGAGGACTGGGATAAATTCTAATAGCATATTCCTAAGACTAAAAGAAGCAAAAAATGTTAAAAGAGTTTTGGTGAAATCTGCAAAAAAAATTTTTTTTTTTTAGTTGTTTTGATGTTTGGAATGCCTTAATACATAAAAAAGGATTTTAATAATCAAACCATTGCAAAAAAACACTTGAAAGTTTTTTTTTTCAGTTGCTAGAGAAACAAAGATAGTTTTGTTCATTTGATGTCTGTCAATTAAGTGTGACAAGACTAAGACAACATGGTGACGAAATCGTTTCCTAAAATGCGTTTATCATAGCATAACGGTCTAAAACGGTTTTAAGAAAAAATCATCATTTTCTCTTAAAAAAGACTGAATCCAGAAAACTTCATATGACATTATTAACTTAAAATTTTGGTCAGAAATCCGCTGTTGAATTTTTTCCCTTTCCTCATGGGCACATTGTATGTTTTTGTGTATTAAACCCCCTTAGGTATTTGTACCAAAAAATATCGAAATTGTATATGTATTACACTTATCTATGACATAAAAACAGTTCATATTCATCAGTTATTAAAAACTTATTTACAAATAGACTAAATACAAGTGAAGTGGGAACGAACTAAATACACATCGCGTAAAATTATACCCGTTTGCCTTCGTTCACCGTCATCAATGTCACTAACGTTACTATGCGTCGATTCGTTGACAAATTAATCTCGAATTAATTACACTTGTTTAACAGGTATCGGATGACTTTTGGAGGTGTTCGTGCGATAAAACCAATTTGATTTGTTGTTGTAAATGACTATTACAACGACAAATCAAATTGGTTTAGGTACGTTTGTTTCGTTATATTAATAGATTCAACTTTTTTTGTAAAAGTATACTTTGGCTTATGATGGTCCCATGTTTTTATCGTTTATTGTCACGTTCTGACAGGTACGCTGTGCAAAAGTGTTGCGTAGCACGATTAACGGTATAATCGTGACCATCATAGATAGTATCACGTACTTAGATGCAGGATATTGCAATGGATTAAAAAAAATGAATGAGTGAGTGTATTTTGTAGGCACGACGTACAGAAGGTTCGCTATGTGCGTATTGAAGATGCCAATCGCTAACGATCAGCAGTGTTATTCACTAAGGAAACTGCCTTGCTGTCAGCGCTGTGTCAGCGCTGCGGCAGCGTCGAGCCTAAAAATGATATTCACTAATGTGCTCGATGACACTAGTGCTCGGCGACGAATGCGGCATGAGCTGGAACTGGAACTACACTGCGTCGAGAGTTTGACGTTTAATGTACGAACTTCGTATTCTCTAACGAAAAACAGCGACGAACTCGCCCACAACCTCGCTCACAGCCTCGATTCCTAATGTCAAATCAAACGACTAGGATTTTAGACAAGGCTGTCTCGACGTCGAGTTCGTTGACGAACGCAGCGTCGAATGTGTGATTAAGAGAATAGCATAGCAGTAGCGTAGCCTAGTTTTTCTCTCTCTGTATAACTGGATTAATGTGACAAATATAGTAATGATAAGGTTTATAATAATAATAAAATCACCAAAAGTAAAATGCCAGCCAACATCCGTTTCACCATAAGTACAAAGTTAGTACCTACTTAGTAATTAAGTTACATGTGATACATTATTGCCTACTCAGATCACATACTAAGTGCTCCCCACATTAGATTACCAACTTACTCTAAGAACTAAGTAAGCCGATGGCTATAAGGAAGGAACATGTTGTTAGTTGCAAGAGGTCTTCATTATTTTTTATATTGTTATTAGCAATATGCAACAAAAGTGTGCTGAACCAAAAGTTTAAAAAATATGAAAATAATCTCAAAAGTGGAACTTTCTAAAAACTTTATATGGCAATTATTTTGAACTTGACAGGTTAATAGTTATTTATGTGGCTGGCGCATAATAAGAGGCATTAAACATGAGTGTGGTTTTATGAAACGAGCCGTAGGTGAGTTTCATAATAAGATCACACGAGTGTTTAATGCCTAATTATGTACAGTCACATACATAACTTTATCTACATCCATATCATTAGTTTAGAATGACAATTTACCTTTATTTTCATTGATATCCACTAAGTAATTACCTCTAAATATAAAAATTCAAATCAGTTGAAATCACTCAATTTGAGTAAGGATATCCTACAATAAATATTTATTGAAAAAAAAAACAACAAAAAGAAGACTTCATAATGTTAAAATTAATATCATGACGACGATACTTTAATGTCAACATTATGATGCACTGTAATCTGCCTGTACTTTAATGTTAACATTATGATACAGCCACAGACACCGGTCTCTTAATATAGGTCATTACATTACCGCTTCTGAATACATAACAGGGAAATTATGATATTCCTGTAGATTTTTTGAATATAAACTACGGAATCCTACACTGAGCGATTGAGCATGGCCCGACATTATTTCCTTTGACAGTCGAATAAAAAAGAATCCCCAGCTTTTCTAATAACGGGACCTCTTACCTGAACATAACCTCAATTTTCGAGTAAAATCATTGCGTTATTTTACAACTACCTACGTATGCATCAATAAGTATGTCTAAATAAATGGGCTTGAGATTATTATAACATACCTTGTCGTGTAATTGTTTGCCTGCCTCCGAGATCATCATCGGGGAAAAGCGCAATATACGCAAGTACAAAATATCAATGTCGTAGAGCACACTTGTGGGAGATTTCCGCTTAAGGATATTGGAATACAGATTTGTATTTCCGCTAGTGCGACCTTTAGGAAGAACCTAAGCAAATATTGTAATTCGTGCATACCTTTTTTTGTTCCGATTTATAATATACGTCCTGCTTTTAGAATAATACCATATTAATATAATTTTATTATTTATTAAGCACAAACTGCTCCTGATCAAGTTACAAAAATATGGTGTACAGGGTAATCTTTTAGCATTGGTGGGGTCTTTTTTGAAGAACAGAGGTCAGGTTGTATCAGTTGATGGAGGGGCAACTAGGTCGGAAACAAGGACCCTGGATGACTGTTCTGTACCTCAGGGGTCGGCTGTTGGCAATTTCCTCTTTCTGGTGATGGTTAACGACCTCATAAGTTTGTTCCAAGATGGTGATTTTGTCATGTTTGCAGATGATGGCTGCGCCATAGCTCACGGCGAATCATTTTCTGACCTGAAAGACAATGTTTCGGACATATTATTAAAATTGACTCAATGGTTTCAAGTTAACGGTTTCATGATTAATCTTACTAAGACATTTATAATCCATTTCTGGTTAAAAGGACAATACCCGACGCCCCTTGACATAATTATTAATGATACCAAACTTCCCCAAGTGCAAAACACGAGGTTTTTAGGATTTGAATTTGATGCTGGTTTACAATGGGATAATCATATAGATGTACTTACCGGTCGGTTACTCCAGGCATCGTTCGCACTGACTAGGCTCGCTCCTGCACTCTCACGTGAAAATCTCCGTATGGCATATTATGCGTACATAAACTCCATAATTTCGTACGGAATCGATTTGTGGGGGCTAGCAGCGGACAGAGACAGAGTATTTGTATTACAAAAAAGGGCCGTTAGAATACTGGCTGGGGTGCCGCCACTAACGCCTGCAAGGGAACTTTTTACAAAATTAAAAATTTTAACTGTCCCATGCCTCTTCATTCTCGCGGTAGCGAAGTACATGTGGAGGCATTTGAGTGAATTTAAAATGCGTAGACCTGATCAGAGAAAAACGGGGCGTGATTTAAATCCGGTCTTTGTTAGGTTGGCTAAGTCATCCAACTCATTGAGGGTAGTTGGAATAAAAATATATAACCCCTGAGCCCGGAAATCAAGGAGGCTCCTTCTTATGAGCTGTTTGTAAAAAGAGTGAAGGACTTTCTTATTGAAAAAGCGTATTATAGGGTAGACGAATTATTTGATGCCTAGTTGACTGATTAAATGATATTATAATGATGTAATGATTGAAATGTAATTACTTAATTAAATTGTGTATTATTATTATGAATGTAAATATTAGTGTAATTTTTTAAGTAAATATTGTTGTTTTTTGTTTTATTGTATTATTATTTTGACATGTGTTTAATTGACATTAAAGATTATGAATTTGAATTTGAATTTGAATTTTAGCATGTTGTGCAGTATCAAGTCCTCCTATAAAACGTGTTTTTTTGTAGAGCAATAACTGAAACAAAATCAGGAAATCCTGCCTTTTTCGCAGAAATGTGGAGCGAAAGCGAACATCTACGTTTTTCCTGTCTAGGTGTAGATTTTGCGCCAGTAAATTCTCTTCTGTATACTTTCGTGAGACATGTCGCGCGTAGTAACTAAATACACGTGAGTTCAACCGTTTAATTACATATTTATATGTATAGTTACAGTTAACTTCGAAGGTATTTTTCTTCTTTTTTTTAAGTTAGTACCTACTTATTGTCGTTAGTTACGTCCAATGTTTACTTATATCGAAATATTTGAGCCTTTTTAGTATAACGTCCACCTTGTCGCTAACCATTAGGGCAGATTTGGTTGTATACTTTAAAATATGAATTATCTGTCTAAACTTTCGATTCCCACCACAGACGTGAGTGATGCGCTATTTAGGTCTTAATTCGATTTCGATTTTCCACAAAAAAAATTTAGGTTAATGTTGCTGGATATGTCGAAAAGACCTTAAAATATATTTTGACATCTTAACGTATCACAATATTTGATGTTATTTTATTGTTACAGGTAATTAATGCTTTGCCCTTGCCCCGGTGATCTTCTAGAAGGTGGTATGGATGCAGCATGTTTAAAAATCAGGTTTATAACTTTAGCAATATAATTTATAATAGTAGTAATACATTACTACACAGGCCGGAAGGGAGGACGAAAGGGGATGACGGCCGAGTGAAGCGAGGTCGGATAGTTCTGAGGCGGGCAACGGAATTTCCCGCCGAGGTGTGTATTAGTATTTAGTACATTACTATGGACGACGGAAAACGAAAGGTTACAGGCCAAGTAGATATATCTGGCCAAAGAAACTGAGGCCAGATAGAGATACGCGAGTAGTAGTGTATTATTGGTGCAGCTGGATCAGATAAGATCCAGCTGCACCAAAAATACACATTCGAATACTAATTTGAATCGATTCAAGAAGTTATCATTCAAATACACATTTAGTGGAACACTAATTTGAATCGATTCAAGCTGACATTTTACTCCAGAAGTAGCATTTATCCATTCGAATATTGTATTTATTTACACCAATGGTACCAAGTCTACGAAACATTTATCTTTTCTGATTACTCGCGCTGATACTCGCAAACCAGTATAATATATACGCATTCGCTTAGATTTTAAATAACAGTTAGTTATTAAAACACCACAATAGTGTTCAGTGTTTATTAGTTTAACATCGTGACGTCCGTGTAGATGACATTGATCAATAATAACTTCAACAGTGTCTCCTACATTGAAGTCCATTTTTTATTTATCACCGAAAACATGTTCTACGTCGGATAAAGACATTTTCTCAAATGAAGCCGTGTAAAATATTCAACCTTCATTTATATCCTCAAGCAGGGTTTCAGGAATGGTAATAAATCATGGAATTCGTCATGTGTTAACTCGATTCGTAAAGCTTTCGTGGGGTTTTTAACAAGTATAAAGTAATTTGTATCACAATCACTAGTCTCATAGTACACTTCAAGTTTCGTGTTCCTTTTTTCATCATCGGATAGTATATCCCATGTGTATATTTTTGTGGTAATTTTCTGAGGATAATCATTGATTAAATGATATTTTTTGTTTCCAAATATGTATTTTATTTTTCCAAATACATTCATGTTTAATATTTTATGAAAATCGTATATGTCTAATGAAACCATTTCGAGCTTATGTGACGTCCCGTGTAGATGACATTGATCAATAATAACTTCAACACTGTCTTCTATCTCCTACATTGAAGTCCATTTTTTATTTATTATTCAGTTGCGTTTGCTTCAAGTGACTTTAGGTTTGATACTAAAATTATTGATAATAGTATTGTGTTTTATGGGTCATATATAATATAAAAAAGAAACCACATGTATAATATCATAAACATACTTTATTTTGTAAAAAAAACATTATTTTCTATACACCACTTATTCATACATGATACATTCTTAAAAGCACAAACATTAGTATGATAAATACAATTTTGAATATCAGAATTAGTTGAATATTTTTCACATAAAGTCTTTAAATTAGGACAATCAAAATATTCTAAATTATAAATGTTATTACATTCTGTTATTTCTTTCACCCACTGCACTTTTTCATAACCTTTTGTATAAATGTGTTTATTTTTACAGAAGTCCACAATCAAATTCTTATAATTAAAGTATGGTACATAGCCTTCATTCCATAATATTCCTCTGTATTTTTCGACCCATGAGACTTGTAAACGTTCTTTCTTTGTTAAGGCATAGAACGGATGCGGTGGTCTGATGAGCAATACAAGAAAACTGTTTTGGTAAATAATAGCTATTTCTTTGGGTATAAATTGATTGTTATCATTTTTAAATCCTTGAACATCCAAAATCACATTCATGATAATTTCCGAACTATATTACTCAGAGGTTTATACTCGACAAGACGATCGTTTATAATCAAACAGTAGGCTGTCGTATTTTCAGGTATGTCTTCTGAGGACTCGATTTCTAGTCGAACGTCAACTGGTCCAGTTTTTAATGAATCGTTTTGCCTTGAGCAGTCAATAACAAATAGCGGAGTTTTTCTCCCAAAAGTGTTCAGGGCAAGCAGAGGATCGATACTGAGGCCATAATACGACTGACGGAAATTAGCATACATTTCGTATAATATACTAAATTTATCTTCACTAAATTTTAAATTAAGTGGATCATATGGAAAATACTGTGAATTTAAAAATAACTTAACGTTAGTTATATTGCAGTGATCAAATACAGAGGAATTTTTTAACTTGTTCAGTTTTCTATCAGTTTGTAGTCCTAATATAACATATCTGGGCTTTTCTAACTGGGAAGCAGTTTTTATTGACCATGCATGTTTTGTTGTTTTAGGTAAAAGTGGATATTCATATAAGTCCCAATTCCGGAACGCTACTTGTATAGCACGATCTTTTTCCAAACATTTAAGTAATAATAATCTATTACGATCAGAAACTCTAATGTGTGGTACACGCCATTGGATT
>JALPQI010031082.1:0-33273 GCA_025490895.1 Thaumatotibia leucotreta
ACCCATGAGACTTGTAAACGTTCTTTCTTTGTTAAGGCATAGAACGGATGCGGTGGTCTGATGAGCAACACAAGAAAACTGTTTTGGTAAATAATAGCTATTTCTTTGGGTATAAATTGATTGTTATCATTTTTAAATCCTTGAACATCCAAAATCACATTCATGATAATTTCCGAACTATATTACTCAGAGGTTTATACTCGACAAGACGATCGTTTATAATCAAACAGTAGGCTGTCGTATTTTCAGGTATGTCTTCTGAGGACTCGATTTCTAGTCGAACGTCAACTGGTCCAGTTTTTAATGAATCGTTTTGCCTTGAGCAGTCAATAACAAATAGCGGAGTTTTTCTCCCAAAAGTGTTCAGGGCAAGCAGAGGATCGATACTGAGGCCATAATACGACTGACGGAAATTAGCATACATTTCGTATAATATACTAAATTTATCTTCACTAAATTTTAAATTAAGTGGATCATATGGAAAATACTGTGAATTTAAAAATAACTTAACGTTAGTTATATTGCAGTGATCAAATACAGAGGAATTTTTTAACTTGTTCAGTTTTCTATCAGTTTGTAGTCCTAATATAACATATCTGGGCTTTTCTAACTGGGAAGCAGTTTTTATTGACCATGCATGTTTTGTTGTTTTAGGTAAAAGTGGATATTCATATAAGTCCCAATTCCGGAACGCTACTTGTATAGCACGATCTTTTTCCAAACATTTAAGTAATAATAATCTATTACGATCAGAAACTCTAATGTGTGGTACACGCCATTGGATTTTATGGATATCTATTTGAACTTTATCACCTTTATCTATTACGACGCTATTTAAAACTGAATTACTTCTATGTAGTACAAGTTCATGTCTACAATTAACGAAAATTTTATTATAATCTTCTGCGAAGCCGAGCACTTTATTCAGAGGTATTATGACGGAAAAATGACCTTTATTTAGAGTAAATCCGCTTAAATTCCAACCCCACAATGCAGCGTTCTTACTTTCTCCTTCATTCATTGAAATAAGAGATTTTATCGTTGTCGTGATCCCCGTATTTTTATTTCGATCTATTTCAATCCCATTCACTTCATAACTTATATCTTTGAACAAAAATAGTATAGCATTATTTGTTAAATTTACATCTTTTGTTATCGTTTTTTCCCGTTGCGTCTACTGCAGACACACTTGCATATCCTTCAATGTAAATGGAGCTTGCAGATGGTAATACATATACATCCTGTTGATTAATGGGTATTCTGATTTCATCATTTTCCTTAAAGCTATGATTGTAGGGATTATATGAATGGATGGCATAGCTTTCAATTGAATTATCTTGTTGCGGGAGATCTGTGATATGTAGCATTTTATAATATATATTTTTATTTTATTTTAAGCCCAAGAGAACGAAGAAATAATTTATTGGTCTTAGTAATTTTCTTGCTGGAATTTAATCGACTTGCTCCTTTAAAGGTTGGGGCTTGAATATTGGTCGTTGCCCTTGTAATTACGCTTTTATTGAAAACATACATGATGCTTGACAGGAAGAACTATTTTGTTAGGTATTATTATGTAAACGTATGCTTAACACCCTTCTCTAGGCACTGTTCGAGATGGAATGTGAGGTGAATTAAAATAGGTATCATTTTATCAATATTGTTTTTTTATTATGTATTTTGTTCGTATCGTGTATTTAATGCTTATATATTTGGCAAACATTTTTCCCAGAACGAATACAGAAATTTTAAACATAAATGTCCGCAGTTAAATAAATGTTTTTTTTGTATATTATCATAATTATAGTGTATATTAGCTCCCATATATTTTATGAATTCTTTAGGAGGTTTTAAATTCCCGTAACTATCAAAATATTCAATATAATCTTTAAATTTTCCGTAGGCTACCCAGTGAGTACCATTATTTTCAGAAGAATCTAAATTAATAACACCACATTCGATCGATAATGGCTTTTTTGGTAATTCATCTCTCATGAATACACCACGAAAATATGGAATACTTTTCGAATGTTTTATTATGTCGATATTACTCAATGCTCTATTGGGTAGCCTATCATCTAGTTTTTTTTATTTGAAATAAAGATTCCTAGTCCGCCCTTGTATGGCTTAAGATGTAATCCTTTTCCAATACATTTAGCTTCCATTTTTATATTACGTCTTTTGTATTCAGCTAATTGTCGTTTTGCTATTTTATAATGATTAATAGCTTTGCTTATTCCAGCGACACCTCCTGCTAAACTTCCTGTAGCTGATAATCCTGCTAAAATTGGAATTAATGGTAAAAATCCACCAGTTTTAGGTACAGGTATGACTCGGGGTAATTGTATAGGTAAGTCCGATGCTAATTCTTGAGCAGCAGCATATGCTAGTTCCATTAACATTTTCTTACATTTTGGCTTTAGTTTACTGACATGTTTTTTAGTGTGTAAAACAAGATTGTTAAAAGTTTTCTTTAAACCAGCTCCAGATTTCTTCTTATTTTCATTTTCAGGGTTATGTCTCGTGTATGCCATTTTTATAAAATGTATTAATATTATTATGTATAATTTTTGTAAGTATTGTGGTCTTTATAGTGTAAAGTTCAAAATACAAATGACTGCATGAAAAAGTGATAGCTAATATAAACACTTTTCTTAATTTTAAGCACTATAAACGATTTGTCTTATCAATCCAGCTATTTTCACTTGATGGAAGACCGAGCCACTTAACATATACTTTATTTCCTTTACGTTTTAAGACTCGTTCAACAAGATAAACATTTGGGTGCAAAGTTTTCTGAATTTCTTGCGCATAAAATGCTCCTAAAATGGGTCTACGCTTGGTGTCCTCTAGATAATATGTGGTTGGGTTAGTATTTTGAACTTTAGTTATCTTAAATATTTCTGTTGACCAATTAGGGGTAAATCGTTTCTCGAAACATCCTTTATACTTACTGACTCTTACAAAATCTCCAACATGAAACCTTTTACAAAACAGTTTTTTCTTTGATAGTGTATTCCTAATGTATCTTTGTAATACAGATTCTTTATTACTATGATTGATTGCGGCCGGTGCTTTTCCCATAGTCCTATGAAAAGTTTGATTATATTCTGAAATTATCTGATCAAGAGTTCCATCAATCCACTTATAATTCCCCTTCAGACTAAACTCCTTATACAGCTTAGATTTAAGAGTTCTTATAAGTCTTTCAACTATTGATGCCTTTTTTGTGGAATATGTAGAGTAATGATTAATATTATATTTTTCAACAACTTTTTTAAAATCATTATTATAAAATTCATTACCCTGGTCTGTTTGTAAATTGCGTGGTTTACGTCCTGTTGATAAAAATAACGTGTGCAACTCTTTAGATACGATTTCTTTAGTCTTACGTTTGAGTGGAATTGTCCAGGCGTATTTTGAGAAACAATCAATAATCACAAATATGTATTTATAACCAGCATTCAGTTTTGAAAACGTCTGCATATCTATTAAATCAGCTTGCCAAAGGTCATCGATATCCCTTAAAATTACACTCCTTCGAGGGAAATTCACCCTTGCATTTTTGTGAATTTCATTTACGACGTCTAGTTTGCTCATAATGTTTATTCAGATTTTGTTCAAGTTCTTTATTTGAAATATCTTTTTCAACTTTCTTTATTCGATTAAATAAAGCAAAAATTTTGTTATCAAGATTTATGAACTTTTTCACACAGTCTTCGATTTTGTTTATTATTTCTGAATTTATTAATGCATTCTCATCCGAGCTTGATATTTTATTTAATTCTGCTTCACAATTGTCAACGTTTCTGTTATTTGTCATGTCTGAGAAGGGTGTATTTACATACTGAGCACTAACATAATACTTCGATATATTTTATTGCTTTACAATACCAGCTTCCTTCAATTCTTCAATAATTGATATAATTTCATTATCATGGTTCGTGTTACCAGCGTTTTTAGATGCAATTAAAAGTGTTAGTCGTTCAATTAATTCATTTGGATCATCCCAATATATATAGTCTGTATTACTTTTATAATGTTTTAATTCAGGCAAGTTTCCACCTACTTTAACGTTTGATACCTGCTCTGAAAGGTTTTTGTGGGATTTCGTGTCAATTAGTTGTGAAAAGAGGGGTTTGATAATAGTACAATATTTTGAACCTTTGTCTCCTTTTATTTTTCCGTTTGGATCAAAATCACGTTTATGTGCGTTTGTACGTATCAGCATTTCTTTATATTCAGTTTTGTCGTTTTCAGTAACAAGCTTGAGATCGGGTTTGTTTCGCATTAATAGTTCCTTTAAACCAGCGGTTAAATCAAACTTTTTCTTATCGATAGTAATAACATATTTTTTTTCAGTACTAGTACCATTATTCACTAAAGATAAGCATACATCAGAATTACCCATCATCAACTTTTTATTCATGCTGCGAATACCGAATGGTATATTAATGTCCTGATATAAATCAATCATATCTTCTTTTTTTAGAGATAAAAGTGTATCATTATTTTCTTCGTGAGAATTATTATCGTTATCATTAGAGTATTCATAATATTCGGAGTGTCCATCAGGATCAATTAGATCTTTGAAATTTTTGTATCCTGTAGAATCATTTAAACTCTGAGATATGTCATTCGTATCTGTACTAGTGCTCATAATAAAATCCGGTTTGACATTAACACTTTGCATAGCAATATTTTCCAATGGTTCAGTAATAGACTTAAAAACTTTTCTAAAATGTATATGATTTTCATGTTCTTCATTATTAATCTTCTTTATTTTTTTTTTAATATTATCTGCAGCTTTAATAACTTGTTCTTTTAAACGTGTATCCATTTTACCAGCGTTAACATCAACCGATTAATACAGGCACTTAAATTCAAGTGAGGACTACGTTGACATTTAAATCATTTTATAATGGAAAATCTAAAAATAAATATATGTGTCAAACCCTTGTCTATATCGACCTTTATTTATACCGCAATCTTTATTGATCAGTAAAAAGCTAAAACGAGTATACCATATAATTGAACAAAGTTCTTTGAATTTTATCCAATCCATATCAGTGTTCACATGTTCATTGTATATATGTTTCAAGTTAATATCATCCTGTTTGAAAACAATTAACAGATTGACATTATCCCTTAGCAATTGTTTTGGAATTTTGGAATAAGTTTGCGATAAATAAAAACAATCAATTTGTCTATGTCTTCCCATAGCAAAGTAGTTGCGAATGTTTACTTGATTTTCACATGCGACATCATCAAAAATCATGATTGAATCGGTCATGGCCTCATTTGGATGAATAACTTCGTTATTGTCGTTAAATATTAAAAACTTGGCATCTGGAACTTTCTCCATAATTTGCTGGAGGTAACGATACTTTGGCTGGAAAGCTGTCTTTGAATACAAATAGATATTTTTAAACTTTAGACCATTTTCATGTATTAGTAAATTTAACATTATATTAGTTTTACCACAGTTTGAGGGTCCACATATTATACAACGAATTGTATTGGGGAATAATGTACTATGTGTTGTATTTCTGTGACGATCATTTTCTACTATTATACTATTTACTTCCAGAGTTTGAGTATGCTTAATGAATTTCATTGTGAATATGAGGAAAATATGATATTTCAACGCTTTATATAGGTGCCTTACCAAATAAAAACAACAATGATTATTTAACAAGTCAATTAATTTATTGCATTTATGAGAGTGATACAGAGAAGCCTTAAAAATAACTTATAAAAAAACAAATTATACTTAAATACTTCACGATTATATTTAATTTAAAATATAGTATTACAGTGGCCCCATGGTAAAGTTTGTATGTTGTCGGGCAGTATTTGCCTTTTATCGTCGTTACAGTTTAAAACGACTTTATCAACTTGCTGTGAATATAAAACATGTTTGATAGATCGTATCATATTCATATTATGGCTATACACTTTTTTTGTTTGCAAAGCTTCGTCAAAATGTTTAATTTTTAATTTATTAGTTATAGGTTTCGTGACTCCTTTTGCTTTTGTTATTGTCTTCTTTACACTTTTTAATTGATAGTAGGAGGTAAAGGTATGTAAGTACCTCCTCGCATCGGACAATACTTGTTTACATTGACTTCTAAATGACTTATTGCAACAAAAGACCAGCCAGATTCACGGTGTTCAAATTCAGTAAGTTTATCTTTCAAATGCTCAATCGTTTTTGCAAACAGCTCATTAATATTCGAGTTTCCATAAATAACATCATATTTTGTATTGAACGACTTTAATTGTTGTTTGTCTGAATGTGGTAATGTAAAGTAAACGAATAGCTCATAGTTTATTTTGATACATTTATGTTTCAGTAATGACATTTCCACAACTTTCATAATGTTACTTTGAATATCGCACAGAAACGTCTCAGGAGGGGGGTATTCATTTTGTATTGGATTCAAACGATACGTTACTATTCTGTTTTTAAAGGCAGTTGCTATAATTTCAATATTATTAAAATCAGTCTTCAATATGCAATTCGATTTATGTAAATTGGTTCTCAAATGATAATTGTATTCATTCTTAGGCAATTCAATTCCACATTTGTCACATTTCATTGAAATAGTTCTGGATGACGGGAGGTTATGTGATCTCACTGTAAACAAAATGACACACTTTATAGATTACAATTTATTTGAAGGTAATATAAGATACATTTATTATTATTTGTTAAATGATATGTTAAAGAACTTATATTTTATAACAAATATATAGGTACTTAAGTTAAGAATGAACACAGAGTTAAAACATCAGTAATATAATAGACGCTAACTAAAAATGAGAACCCATATCTGTGGTATTCCTTTTGCGCTGCGTGAATAAATTAAGCTTAATGTTTCCACGCTTCAATGTTAGGGTGTATTTCATATATATATATATATATATATATATATATATATATATATATATATATATATATATTTATACATAGTTGGAATTATACATTACGAAAAAGAATTCACTCTAACACTACAGGGTGTGGACATTCAGCTAAATTTATACACGCAAGGCAATATGAATACTGTAAATATAGGAGCATAATTTATTTATTTATTTATTACTCCGGTATTCTATAGCAGATGTATTAACATTAAGATAATAATAAATCGATACAATGTTTAAAATTCATCAATAATAATTACTAACAAATGACGGCACACACGTTCGGTATTCTTTTCGCGTTGCGTGAATAAAATTGGCCAAGTGTCTCCAAGCTTCAGTATTATCATCGGTTCGGTTTTTAATATTGACTACGGCATGACGCCATCGATTCACTGGCGATACCTGTTCAATATCACTGCATTTGTAAACTTTAACCTCAACAAAGTGGGTGCCCTTTTTATCTGGATTTGCCTGACGCGCGAAACCATTCGCAAGCCTTCGTGAAATGTAGGATAATAATTTACCCTCGCCTGAAGTTTGGTTCGCCTCCAACCCCTCGTCATCACTGTCGGCACCGAATAGCTCCGCCGCAGTGCCGTGTCGCGGCTTCATTGGTGCTGGTGCAATTCTCACCCTCTTCGAGCTCGCCGATGTCGAAGGCTTGGACTTCTTCTTATTCCTTTTGTCACCCTCATCAGCCTTCGGCGGCGGCGGCGGCGGCGGCGGGGGCGAATCATCCTCCGAGGACGACGATAGGAACAAATCTTCGGCATTCGAGCGTTTCGACCTGAAAATCAGATAAATATGTTACTATTAAATTTACGATCATTTAACATGAGCTTGAATAATAGAGTGCGGATACTTTAGTTACGAATTTAAGGTAAACCCAATTATGTATTATTTAGAAACAGATAGGTAGGTAATCAGAAATAATTATTAAGTATTCATTGATCTCGAAGAGAACGATATTATCAAGTATATTCACACACGCACACACACACACACACACACACACACACACATACACACACACTATAAAATTTTGTCATAGTAACTACTAGATTACTTTCTACAGGACTACGACGTTGTTAGTTACTGAGACAAAGTTTTATATCACTATAGAACTGTCTCAGTAAGTAGAAATCAAATTGGCTGACTGTAGGTATTAACAGCAAGTAGCAACACCCATAACTAACCATCGATAGACCTTATGTCATTGCAATAACGCTTACAAATGTGTAGTTAACAGTGATGCTGATAGTACATTAGTTTGAAAGGTTAAGTTATAATTCTAAGTAGCTAATTACTCGTGTCTTTCTATATAATTATTATAATTCTCTATTACTCTAACATTTTTTAATTTAAATAATTATTGATTGAGGAGTGTCTTTTCAAAGGGGTTATTTCTCTATGAGTTTTTTTTTCACACAAAGTATGATCTTTGTCTAAGTGATCACACAAAATAAGCCCATTTAAAAAGACACTCTTCAATTGTTATTACGAGTTTATGATGATTCTAGTACCTATTAGTAACATTAACATATACATTGATTCATACTTACATGATGATGATGATGTGCTGTAGCTGGAGTTGGGAAGAGAAGAGTGGGTTTCCTTGCTTCCTGTTTATCGGAATGAAGCAATAGGCCCGATCGGGCGGCTTAAGTAGTGAACATTCACGTGGAGCTCTCCCATATATGAAATTTGTCGACGCGATTAAAAGGGTACAGTTTCGAAGGCGCATCAGCAATTCAGCACTTAGCCTAAAGTAGAAGCTCTATATTTCGCTTACCTTCATACTGTGGGTTTACTTCCTTTTTTATTCAATCAATAAATAATAACATTTTATTTTCATATTTAGTCAATATTATTTTGAGTAGATACTTACCTTTAATCAACAAACAAACGAAAACAATACATCAGTTATGTAAAACAAAATGTGCAGGTACGTACAGTCGAGTGCATTAATATATAGACACATTTGTAAAGGATCAGTATGGAGAAGTGTATATATATATATTAATGCCCTTGACTGTACTAAGTAACTTCATTATACACTCGGCGTCAAAAAAATCGCACCTTTTTAAATTCTCCTTTCGAGTGATCATAAACCCTATATTGTGTATGACAAGGTATGACTGTGGGGTCTCATTTTAAAGGTAATAAAACCCTCCATCAGAAAATTAAAATTTACGATCAACTTCAGTACGAAAAAAAGAAAATTTGCCAGGAAAAAGGAAAATCGTTTATTTACACAAAAATTACAAAATTTTAAAGCATAACAATAACAAAAAATAAAGCTTAAAACTAAACTTAAAACCTAGTGTTGCCTCCTCTGGCCCTCCGAAGATCTGCCAAGCGGTCACTCATGGACCTGATGAGTGTGACGATGCTCTCTTGAGGGATGTTGTTCCACTCCTCGATGACGGCATCATGAAGCTCATCGAGAGTGACAGGAGCAGAATCACGCGACCGTACCCGCCTTTTCAGCTGATCCCAAAGGTGTTCGATGGGATTCAAGTCAGGACTCCTTGCTGGCCACTCCATAACGGTGATACCAGCAGCATGCAGGTAGTCCTTGACAATTTGCGCTGTATGGCTGCGGGCGTTGTCGTGCATGAACTGGAAGCCACGTCCAACAACATCAGCATAAGGGACCACATGTTGATCCAGGATCTCCGCTACGTAACGCTGAGCATTCAGGGATCCCTGGCCACGGCCACCACCAGTCCGGGAAACGCAGACAAGTTCGGTCTTCCCGTCGACAGAAATGCCGCCCCAGAACATGCAGGATCCACCTCCGTAGCCGACGGTTTCTACGGTGCAGGCTTCTGTGTACCGCTCCCCAGGTCTTCTGTATGCCCTTCTGCGCCTATCGTTGGTGTAAAGGCACACCCTCGTCTCGTCAGAAAAGAGGACCTTGCTCCATTGGGCGAACGTCCAATTCTCGTGTGAAGCGCGAAATCCTCTTCTGGCAGTCCGGTGCTGTGCAGTCAGTTGGGGGCCCGTAGCGGCTCGGTGGGGCATCAAATTCCTCTCTCGTAGTCGTCTTCTAATCGTCGAGACGCTCACCGACGTTCTGCGAGCTGCTCGAAGCTGTTGCTGGAGCTCAACAGCGTTGGAAAAACGATTTCTCAAAGAGGTCGTCACGATGTACCGGTCGTCTTGACGGGAAGTACAGCGTCGTCTCCCGGAACCACGCCTCCTGATGTAGCCGCCAGTCTCCTCGAAACGCTGTAACACTCGTCGCACTCGAAAACGACTGATGTTCAGATGCCGAGCAACTTCTGCCTGTCGTAGTCCAGATTGGAGAAGTGCAATCACTTGAGCTGCTTCTTCCGGTGTGGTGTCCATTTTCCGAAGGTTTTTTCTTGCTGTAGCTGTTTAGGTGTGTCCTCAGTGACGCCTGGATACTGAATGACCCATAACTGACCATTACCCCCTCTTTTATACCCATCCTTGGGGCCGCAATTAGTGACCTGTTAAAAGCGTGCTACGGAACTTTTGATTTCAAACGCAAATTTTCCGGAGATCATTATTTTTACGATAACAAACAATACTCCATTTTAAAGGTCATTAATCGCGCTTTCAAATGATAGTAATATTGTTAGGGTGCAACAAATAATATATGAGCTATATTCGTTCAAAACAAAATTTCCGAGATGTGCGATTTTTTTGACGCCGAGGTAATTGTATACGTTCGTTTATCTAGTACTCGTAATCTTAGAAAAGAAGACAAAGTCAGGATAGGAGCTAGTATATTTTATTTGCATCAGCGTATTATTACTAATAACTCTTCAAAATACGAATGCACACGATCGTATTTCAACACAATTTGATCACTAAACGCATGTATTAAGACTCAATTTGGTATGTTTTATTTTATTTCACATATTATGATTATGATTATGATTTGCAGGCAGGTAGGTATGGTATATGTGAACGGTCGACGACAAAAATAAGTATACATTTTTCACCTTATCAGACATCTGTATGTGAAGTGCTAATATATTATATTTATGGCCGTAACTGCACAAAAATTATTAGATATAATATAATCTGTTAAAGTAAGAACAAACACGATTTTTACCCGACTACGGTAACGCAGAAGTGGGTTATGATTTTGGCTGCTATTTATTTACATTCATTTATCTATCTTTTTCTGGATTTATTTTGCTTTAAACATACTATTAATCTTAAATAAGAAGACGAAGTCACGATATGAGCTAGTATATTTTATTTGCATCAGCGCATTATTGCTCACTCTGTAAATCCACACGTATGTCAATACAATTTGATGACTAACCGTATGTATTAAGAATCAATTTCACGCTTCAATTCTATTTAACTTATTATGATTATGATTCGGCGAGCGGTATATGGATATCAACACAGACGGTATCATATTTGTCAGTCGCCAATCACTCCATATGACTTTCCATATACGAATTTCAATAAAATACATGATATTTTGAACTCTAATAACGATGATATTTTCGGATATAAATCCTGAAAATAAGTGAACAAACTTATTCAATACAATATTTTAACAGCAGTTAGTTCTACTGAAAATATGTCGGTAAGTCCTTTTTAATAAACATTATAGTATTTAAATAGAGCACTTATAAAAAATTGGTATAATAATTTTAAAATTTATTTTAAGTAAATCTCTAATGGATAAATAGTGGGGAACTTAAATCTCTAAATTGTATTTCATTTATCTGTAATAATTGTATCTTACTGTATATTTTTATATTACAGTATTTGATTGGAATTTTTGGTCTCCCCCTAAATACTTTCAGATGAATAGTTAGACATTAATTGAACTAATAATTAATTATTCATTACAGGATACATCAGAACACCTGTTCAACTTCGTTCCTCTCACTTCATCTCTAAATCAAAGTCAGAGTGAAGTTGGATCGGGGGTAAGACGTCTGTCCTCGGGGGTCAAGAGGAAAGCAGCACCCGTTGTTTACTCGTTTATCAAGAAACCACATCGGAATGGTGGCACAAAAGTCATAAAAATAGAAATTTACAACAGTAGCAAACTAGACGAGAATTATGAATGTATCTGTAAATGTAATGCTGAGCTATGTGCCCAATATGTTGTGAAAAATACAATATTAGACGAAGTCTACGAATTAACGCGTAGAGTAATAGATAAGATAGATGAGGGTTTGTCATCGGACTCCCCACATGGGTACACCATTGACTAGAGGTACAATGTCTCAGAAGTCTACTTAATTCTAATTTGTAAAAGATAACACGATATTTGAGTGATATACTTCTTAAATAAATACTATGTAGATAAGAGTACACGTAAAAGGTATTGATCTTGGCCATTGTCTATTGTAAAAAATAAACATTAAAACAAATGTTTCACTCTTTACTATGTTTTTTTTTTTTTTTTAAACAAAATAAAGTATGTTTATGAATAAGTACATGTGGTTTCTTTTCTATATTATATATGACATATAAAACACAATACTATTATTAGTATCCTCATAGATATCAAACCTAAAGTCACTTGAAGTATTGAATAAAAACGCAACTGAATAATAAATAAAAAATGGACTGTGTCAATGTCATATACACGGACGTCACGATGTTAAACTAATAAACACTGAACACTATTGCGGTGTTTTAATAACTAACTGTTATTAAAAATCTAAGCGAATGCGTATATATTATACTGGTTTGCGAGTATCAGCGCGAGTAATCAGAAAAGATAAATGGTTCGTAGACTTGGTACCATTGGTGTAAATAAATACAATATTCGAATGGATAAATGTTACTTCTGGAGTAAAAATGTCCTAAAACCAGAACTTAATAGCTTTCGTCTACCTCACTATTTGAATACATTTTTACGTGACAGACTTCTTGCGGGACACTAAATGTGTATTTGAATGAATACTTCTTGAATCGATTCAAATTAGTATTCCACTAAATGTGTATTTGAATGATAACTTCTTGAATCGATTCAAATTAGTATTCCACTAAATGTGTATTTGAATGATAACTTCTTGAATCGATTCAAATTAGTTCTCCACTAAATGTGTATTTGAAATGATAACTTCTTGAATCGATTCAAATTAGTATTCCACTAAATGTGTTCAAGGGTCTGAGGGATTTGGTGCAGAAAACTTCAGGGTGATTAAAATAAGGAGACGTCTGTTAGCTGTGACTTGTGGATTTAATAGTGACTGACTGAGTGACATGCAAAATTATATTAAAAGATCCTTATAACTAAGAGGCGGTGAGCTGCAAAGGTCGCATTGCATGTGCATTTTCATCAGGCGCCTTAATTGACGCCAACAAAATGTGTATTTGAATGATAACTTCTTGAATCGATTCAAATTAGTATTCGAATGTGTATTTTTGGTGCAGCTGGATCTTATCTGATCCAGCTGCACCAATAATACACTACTCTTTACATCTCTAGCAGTATAATAATGCTAATTTTAACGTTTAACTAAAAACAATTGTATGCCCTTTTACATATATCTTTACATCTATACATTTCTCAAAATTCATTAAATTTATATAATTGTTGTGACTATTAGAGACTTCATCTCTATTTAATGTACTACATCTGTATTTATATTAAATCAAATTTATGTTTCGCTTTTAATTAATGCATGTTAGCCGTAAGATGTTATAAAACTATTATTTGAAAAAAGAAAGTCCCGCTGAGTTTCTTGCCGGATTCTTCTCAGGCAGTGGTGTAGGGTTAGAACCGGAGGTAGTTTTTTTTTTCTCTCATTCGCTATTTAGTTTAACGATTCAAAAGCGCTCGTTGCTGGGCCTAATTGAATAAAGAATATTTTGACTTTGACTTTGACTTTGACTATGTACGTACAGTTTGTAATTTACGGCGTGAAAACACCTTGCTATACAAAATAAATGTAAACCTTTTATTTGTCTTGTTTACAGAACAGGGCCGATTTGGAAGGAATTCTTAGCGTGTGGTATGACATGGGATATTACGGTGCCAACACCAGTATGCACATGCCGCCTGTACGGATTCATTATCATCCTAAAGTAAGTTTAAATACAACAATTCCGTCAGTCTCAGATCAGACATAGGTGCCCACTGACGATCCTTCCAACATTCCAAATGGCGTGGCGGCATTCCAAAATCGGTCCGTGAATGTCAAAAACGTAGGGGAGACCGGGGCAAAACGAAGCTCGGGGCAGAACGGGAAATGTACTTGTGTGCGTAACTGGTGCGCGCAATAGAGCACGACACAGCGCCATTCGCGCCAACTTCAGTCACCTCACACGAGTCAAAGCGGTGGGTGCGTGTCACTAACGGTTTTGGTCGTCCAGCCAGAAAAAACTGATTTTAGGTGATTTGTTAAGAAGTTCTTTGGTTTTGATCGATGGGCATAAAGGTAGATATCAGTGCTATTGTTATTCCTTACTATATACATGTTGCATCAGTGTAAAACTAACGAATTTAGGTTGCTTTTACGAACAATTATTTTGTAGGTTAGAACTGTTGATATTTTTGTAAAATATGTCCGATGGGGCAAAATGGTCGGGGTAAAATGGGATACTATCCCGTTTTGCCCCATATGTGTAGATAGTATATTGATAATTTCAAATTTGGTTATAAAACTGTTTTATATTTGTTTGCAGTCAAAATGGTACGAAATTATAAGCCTAAGACAGAACCATAAACAAAAAACGCACAGAAAAAGTTACAGGGATGTATGTTCATCTGAAGACGATAATGATTGTCCTTGCATATATTGTGGGTACTTATATTCACAGTCCACTGAACACTGAACTGAAGGCACATATTGTGAAGGTTGCCAACCCGATTAAAGGTATGCTCGTTTTGCCCCATAGCGTTTCCCATTTTGCCCCAGCGATGGGGCAAAACGGGATTTTTGCCATGTAACAACCAGTTCCTATTTGCAAAAAAATAAGTGATGTAGTGCCATAAAAGAGAAAACATATGTTTGTTAAAACTATAAGTGTTGCATTTGTGGTAAGTGATTTTTAATAAACATTACAATTTCCATAATCAGTCGATTTTTTTCTTAACTATCCCGTCTTGCCCCGGTCTCCCCTATAATATTTTTAAAACTTCATCCTGAACGTGGATTTTCATTTGGATTGAAATCCATCACGCCACGCCATTTGGACGTACTGGTGTGGCGACTTTGGAGTGACCGTCAGTGCGAGAAACGTACACAAAACGGCTACCACGCCATTTGGACGCACTCCAGACGCTCCGTGAATGTGCAAAACTGCGTCCATTTTTGTCATCAGTCTGCACGCCGCTGCCGCCAAATGAAGACACAATACGTAAAAATGTCAAGAGACTTCGTTTTGTCTTTTATCGCCGAGTAACGCAATAATCCATGTTTATAAGTCACAAACGATGACTACCACAACAGAGATAAAATAAATAAAGCTCTTATAAGTTATTACCACTACTTAAAACCCAAGATTCGAAGGCCAATTAAATATCATCATCATCATCATCATCAGCCTATGTTAGTCCACTGCTGGACGTAGGCCTCTCCTATCAACTATGCGTATAGACGCATTAGGAGGCAAATACCCATAATCGCCACGCTGGGCAAGCGGATTGGCGATCGCAGTAATGTGTCCACTAGGATGACGCTGCTGCCCATCATCAATCTTGTAGAATGGTCAGTGACACTTCAATCCCTTAGTCGACTCTTACGACACCCGCAGGAGTTGGGGTGGTGACAAATGTATTCTTACTGCCGTCACCACACGGACAAATATAGATACCGTTAAAAAGAAAACCATCATCTATAAAAAACTGTTTTAAAAAAGAACATAATAAGGCACGTATGTTTTATCTCAAATCAAATATGAATAGGAAAGTGATAGAATTCGCAATTTAGTTAGAAAGCGTGAAATTTAAATTTTGTGATTAGGTAATATAGTAGTACAATATTTATGTGGTATAAATAGTACTGTTATAATAATAGTCTCTGTGCTTCATTTTATAAATCGTCTGTTTTATAATTATTTTTCCTCCTCCGTTTTAGAGTAACACTCTTCCATCGCGTAGCCTGGGAGCGCTGGGTTTTGTTCAGTTCTGCTTTTGATTTTGCAGGCGAGCGCGCCAAGGAGGGATGGCTTTCGGCCTTCGGCCTTCGTAGGTTGTCGGGCCTGCGGCCCTCCGCTTCGTTTTCATGTTACATTATTCCATTACGTAGCATGACAGCGCTGGGCTCTGACCTACTGCCCTCCGATTCGCTTGTTTAGTCAGTCTAAAAGAAAGCATGTTTATGAAAACGACACAAAGGGTTAAATCTGCTCAGATCTAAGCAGATTTAACCAATAGTTATATATTATAGTATTGTCACCAAAGTTACGGAAGCATACAAAATTTCTGCTCAATTTGTTCACAGGAGCAAGTGTTCCTATGAATACTTTCCAACTCCACGTCAGATCAGCTCTATGGTACATTATTTTAAATTTGCCACCAAAGTTACGAATACAAACTAATTTTCAGCTCATTTGGTCCACTGGATCAAATGTTCCTATGGATACCTTCCAACTCCTCGTCAGATCAGCTGGTACCTTATGAATTTGCCACCAAAGTTACGAAAGCATACCAAATTTCAGCTCAATTGGTTAACGAGAACAAGTGTTACTATGGATACCTTTCAAGTCCACCGTCAGACCAGTTCCAAGTTACCATATTAATGTATTGTTATACAACTTACATAAGGTGTACTGCCTTTTCGCCGAAATATGTTACGTTAAATTTCACTTGCCAATCAACTTTTCGACCAAGTTTTATTTGGCAAGCCAACTATTGGCATAATACTATTAACATTATTTTTAATACCCCAACATTCAAATTGCAAATTTTTGCTTAGTGAATTTTTTTTTGTGGTAAATAATTAAATAGGAAATGATTTGCTTAGGCAAATAATAAGTTATCAAATAACATTTAACCAATTTTTAAATAAGAGAGCAAATGGTTTGGTTAGTTTAATAACGACTTGTCAAAAGTCGTATGGGCATACTTTATGAGTATGACTGTTAGGGACCTACGGTATGATGATATTGATGATAGTGTGAAATAAAACTCGAATAATAAACAAAAAATAAGGTTATTTTTTCAACATTTTACTTTATTACGCAACATCCGACAAAGGAGGGGCTCGGGGGGCGAAGCCGCATTAAAAAACATTAACCCCATAAGTACTACTTTAAATTGGATAGGTTAGTTAGGTTTATTTTATCCCTCAGAGGGGAAATTGCCACATCTTAATTTTGTAAGTAACTAACGCTATAAAACCGATACGGATAGGTTAGGTCGCAAGCCTTTATATGTATCAGAGTTGGGCAAAAATTATCTTTTTACAAATAACCGGATCGATAACCAAATCATCTTTTATTTCAACTACTAAATAATCCTTCATTTGTTATTTTGAATTTATCTAGATGAATGAGCTTTTATCAGTCGCGTTCTGGCAACACTGAGCGTTGCTGTGTTTCGGCATCGTTCTGTAGTAATAAATTAACTTTTTGTGGTTCTAGATTAGTAAAATACACTTATTATATATGAAACTGTGCGTCTAAGTGCAACGAAATATATTGTGGATGTATAAAATATAATTAAGTTGCGAGTGAAGTACAACTTGTGATCAAAAAGAACACCTAAGTGACATTGTAATGGCGTGAGCGACGCGCGTCTATTTACCGACTGTCATTTGAATTTGCGCCTTAACTCAAGGAGACAGTGTTCTAGTGTTTATAACCTATAAATAAACGCGGTTCAACAAGGCGAAGTGTTCGAAATGCCCCAAGCTAATTAGTAAAAAGAGCCCAGGAATACTGTGTACCAAATGCTCTAAATGGTTCCATGGTTCCTGCGTTTCACTGACGAATGACCAGCTAAACTTACTGCACCGAACAGATTCTGCGGAGTGGAAATGTCGTACATGTGCCGGCAAACAAAAACGTAGTTCTTTCATATTGCCGGATACCGACGCCACGGAGGAGGAGGAGGCCCCCGACACTAATTGTGAGGCCATGAAACAGCCAGAAATTCAAAAACTCCTAAGCGAATTGCGTGTTCAAGTGAAAAAAATCGTCTCAGATGAGCTACAACGAAGCCTGAAGTACTACTCTGATAAAATCGATGATTTCGAGGAGAAAATGATTACATATGAAGATAGTATGAAGAGCCTCGACAGGAGATGCAATGACCTGCAGAACAAATGCAAACATTTGGAGCTTAAAAATTGTGTTCTCGAACAAAAAATCAACCATATAGAACAACACAATCTGTCAAATAATATAGAAATCTGCGGCCTGGAACTTACGGACACGGAAAACGTGATGGAAATAGCAAAGAAAGTAGGCAGTGCACTAGGATTAGAGACGAAAGATATACAATCAGCTTATCAAAAAGCCAATAAGCGCCCCACAGCCTCCAAAGAAAGCCCACTGCAAGTTATAATTGTAAAGTTGAGGGAAGGGTGCAAAGATAAATGGTTGGAAGCTAGCAATACTAATAGATTAGACAGTTTGGATCTACCAAGAACCCGTTCCAACATATACATAAGAGAGGCATTATCACCAGCCACGGCATATCTACTCTGGAAATCCAAGTCAGATTTAAAAACTACAGGGTTATGCAAGTTTGTATGGTGCAAAAATGGAGCAATACTTGCACGCAAAGAGGACAAAGATAAGCTTCACTATCAGAGCAGAGTCTGACATTGCAAGAATTAAACAAAGCATCCAAAGTAGCACAAACAAATGATCTCAATTTAGATTTAAGCATATTAGTGCTACTGTACCTATCCCTTAAATAATTAGAATGGTTGATACAACAGAAAACTGCTTATTAGAAGACACCTGCAACAATTGGAATGACTTTTCACAGAAACATTACAACAAAAACTGCAACCTTTTTATCCTACATGTAAATATCAGATCAGTAACGAAGAACTTTGCCCAGTTAGAGTATATTATACAGAACAGCTTAAGTAAAATTCACATCATAGTTTTAACCGAAGTGAACATTCATGGGGATTGCCTGGAGCTATTCCGGCTCCAAGACTATGACATGTACAGCCAGCTGCGGGACCAGCGTCGAGGTGGAGGTATAATATTATATACTCACTCCAGTATACATTTCAATAGGAAGAAAACAGCTACAGAACACTTTGAGTGCATTACCGGTGAGATACTCTACAACAGCGGGCTAAGGTATGGATTATGTGCTATCTATCGACCTCCAAACACACACTTAGCTGGATTTGTCAATGAACTGCGTCACGTAATTAAACTATACCCATGCTCACAAAACTATGTTGTCATAGGGGACTGTAATATAGATAGGTATAAAAAAACAAAATCAAATTTCATCACTTTACCTAGACTGTATGAGTGAACTAGGATTTGAGTGTGGCATTAACCAATATACACGTGTCGAAACTAAAGGTCAATTACTAACAAAATTATGTATAGACCACATATTTTTCCGTAGCACCCAAGCTCACTTAATGCACACAGCTGTTATCACCACAGCATTAGCCGATCACTATATAATAGGTTTTTCATCAGCCAAACATTTTAGTGGTAATCAAACATCTTACAAACTTGTGAAAAAATTAGATAGTGATCGGTTATGCAGTGAACTTAAAAATATTAACTGGGAACCGGCAATGCAATCACAAATTCCAAATGATATTATGAACTATATAATAGATAAATTTTCAAATGTGTACAATGCATGTTATAAAACCATTAATATTAAACAAAATAAAAGAAATATGTGTCCATGGATAAGTGATAGAATAGTGAACATGTGCAATAAGAGGGACGAGTTATTTGCTATATGGAAGAGTGATGAGAGTAATAAAGAAAATAGATTGTTATATAATATATACAGAAATAAGACTAATAAATACATAAATAAAGTTAAAAATTACCATATTAAAAAAGAAATTTCTGAAAACTTTAATAACTCTAAAAAAGTTTGGGAAGTAATTAACAAAGTAAGTGGCAAATTAATACAGTCTATAGATAGCACTATACTAAAATTCTTTAAAGCAAATACACATCTCTTAACTAATACCTTTGCACAAGATTTTAAAAATAATGTTAAAAATATTATATACAGTTGTAATACACCCTTACTGAACAATTTGAAGTATTGTAATAAACCCAATGTAGCAATGAGGCTGAATAAAGCTACTAATAAGAGTATCTTCAATATCATTAAGCAATTAAATGACAAAAAAAGCCCGGGTATGGACAAAATAAGAGCTAAAGACCTTAAATATATTAATAAAAGCATAACACCAGTTATAACTCATCTTATAAACTGCTGTATTTCATCCTCATTGTACCCTGATCAGCTGAAGATAGGTGTGGTAAGGCCCATATATAAAAATGGATCCCATAGTGATGTAAACAACTACAGGCCTATCACAATTCTATCATGTGTTGACAAAGTAATTGAAAGATACCTTAGTAATGAAATAAATAAATACTTAACATGCAATAATATAATAAACTCGCATCAATATGGCTTCCAAAAAAAGAAAAGTACATCACAACTATTAGTTAACTTTACAGATTTAGTAAACGGGCATCTAAATGATGTTAAATATGTGTTGGCCATCTTCATAGATTTCAGTAAGGCATTTGATACACTGCATTATCAGACTCTCTTCTCTAAACTAGAACAAAATGGGATTCAGGGGCCATTGCTGAAATGGTTTCAGGACTATCATAAGAACCGGTATACGTCTGTAAATATAGACGGAGTGTATAGTGACAATGTATTGACAGAAGAAGGCACAGCACAAGGATCTATAATCGGACCGACTGAGTATCTGTTATATGTGAATGACATGTGTAACATATTCTCAGGTGGCTCGATTTTTCAATTTGCTGATGATACTTGCTTGCTGGTAGCCGATAAATATATACTGATAGCCCAAAACATACTGCAGAGTAATTATGACCAATTAAACAGATGGGCTCATGATGTGGGACTTGTCATAAATAGACCCCGGTATCGGAGGTGCAAAATGATAGCTGTCAAGTTCTTACTTAGGGATAGGTAAACACATTTTATGATGTCGATATCGATACTCGATTTTTTGTACAATTATTTTTTTTTTATGTACAAGGACCATTTATTTGTATCCCTTTTTTGGGATCTATGATAATAATTAACATTTAATATATAAATCATTACTATTACAATACAAATCTCTGGTTGCTATTACATTTATTATGTTTCGAGTTGCACAACATTGAATAAAAACTTTTGAGATATTAAATCACATCATCAGCCTATGATAGTCCACTGCTATTAGGCCTCTCCTATTAACTATGCGTATAGACGCATTAGGAGGTAAATGCCCATAATAACCACGCTGGGCAAGCGGATTGGCGATCGCAGTAATGTGTCCACTATGATGACGCTGCTGCCCATCATCAATCTTTTATCAAATAATGGTCAGTGACACTTCAATCCTTTAGTCGACTCTTACGACACCCGCAGGAGGAGTTGGGAGTTGGAGAGATATTAAATACTTATAATAAATTATTTATGTCAATAGATAGTCAAAGTCATCTTACAACGATGTCTTCGATGATTTAGGCGTGTTTACGTGTCTTTTCGCCTAAAATATTTTATACAATAGAAAGTGGAGTCACTTCTTGCTGAACACCCTGAACTTCAAAAATGAATGAAAAACATTTAATATACAATTTGCAGAATGACAACAACGATGTTCTACTAATATTGATTATTGAATAAAGGATATTCTATTCCAATATTTGTAATCTTGCATATCTTGCATTGCAACTCAATCTTGTATGAAAACACTCATAAAAAAAGAAAAAAATTAAGACTGAGATCTGCTTAAGTTTTTCGTCAGTTGTAACATACTTTGGACCAAATTCGAAAACCCAAACTTCAGAAGGTTCATCGACAATTGCCTCAATAATGCGATCGCGATGTTACATAACATTAAATAAATATTTTCTTGATTTTGTAATTATATAGTCCTAGTTTATATCGTTAATAGGTGCGTTTAATTAAAGTCTTACCCCCTTATTCATAAACGTTTGTTAACTTAACAAGCCGCTAATTATTGTTTGTCCCTTTTGGTTTTAACGATGTGTCGATAAGAGCAAAAGGGACACACAATTATTAGCGGCTTGTTAAGTTAACAAACGTTTATGAATAAGGCGGTTAGCTTATTATTATGGTAAAGAAAAATTATCAATATGTAACTTTAATTATCGACATCACAAATATTTTTACCCCATCCCTAAGAATTTGACAGCTACCATTTTGCACCTCCGATACCGGGGTCTAGTCATAAATGCCAAAAAAACAAAATTAATGCTGATAGTGATAGCACATAAAAAAAATTCTATTGCACCATACATAGTTACACATGACCACACTTGCCTGCATGGGGGGGTTGTTGCTGGTTGTAGTTGTCAAAAACTTGATCTTGTCACAGAACATACTTATCTTGGGCTGATCATAGATAATAGATTTAAGTGGAAACACCATGTTAACGGTATTTGTAGAAAACTAAGAGCTATATTAGCTAGACTGTCAAAACTAAAATTTAAACTTCCATACAGCACACTTAGATTAATGTATTTAGCTTTGGCAGATTCTATAATAAACTACAGTATTAGTGCATATGGTCGTACACATAAAACACACTTAGATAAAATTCAAAAATTACAAATATGTATTCTTAAAACTATAGTGCCTAATAAAATTAAATTGCAATATTCAAATAACTACACTAAGTTGTTCGGCTACTGTAAGGTGTTAAGTATACATGAAAAACTAAAAACTCAAATCATCTGTGATAATCTTTATAGTATAAAAGAATTAAAAAAGAGAGTACGTAGTAGTAATTTAAGAAATCTGGCATACTTACCACCTTATTTATTGCCTAGCTGTAAAAATCATTATGGAAAGTGTACCTCTGACTTCATGTTACCTCTTATATTGAATGATTTACCTGTAGAGTTACTAAATAAAATAGAAACAATAGATAAAGCTGTTAAATGTAAAAGAGTCCTAAAAAGTCACTTTATAAACTGTTATTTATTAGATACCATTTAATTACCATATTAAGTTAAGAAGAAGCAAAAGTGTAATTTGCGACAAATCACTTACAATTAAGCCAATAAGGCTTCGGTAAGTGACAAACTATGTACCCTAAACCTAAGATTTTTTATTTTGAATAAATAATTGAAAAAAAAAAAAATCTAAATAAATTATTTGACGTTTGAAATAAAAGATGAATTAACTTTACTTAAGTTTACTTCATGAATGAGCAATGTCCATGGACCTATACCTAAACTGGACTGAGTACTGCGATAAAAAAAGTGTGACCGACAGAGAAAGCATATTAGAGAATTGCATCTCGTTTTAATTACAGTGACCATGCTAACATTACGATCTATGAGAATTGACACTTTTTTACTAAAAATCTGTCTATTGTTAAACAATACTGTCTTGAGAAGTTTGTCTCAATCCTGCTTTATTTAAAGTCGTTGTGAAAACTCTAATCAAATTAGTTATAAGTTATAAACGAAATATTTTGATGTGTGTTTTTATTTTTATCCCAAGTAGTGACACTACTTAATACTATTTAAATTTTATGTTAGTGAGAATCGTTTCTTTATCTCCCAAATCTCTTAGAAATGTAGTTCTCCCGTGGTGAGCCATACGTAAATTGAAAAACTTGGAGGCAATAGACTTTATAATTTGGGTTTCATAATGATCCTCTGTGAGTATGGATGTTCTAGTGTAGGGTATTCAGGCATTTGTGAAATTTGTGTGTGTTTGGCAATTTGTGAAAGTTTGATGTTATATGTTGCATCGTTAAAACCACAAGATTATTTCTGATCGCGTCTTTGATTGCTTGGGTAGAACTTAACACTCGTAATCTCAAACAGCAGCCATTTGAGCGTTGGACCGAGCTGTTTACATATAAATGCCCACTAAATACTGTTTAACTAACTAAATACTAAAATTGCAACCATATACGTAATCATACCAAATCATAGCCATCCTAATGTGTTTTTTATACAGGTAACTTGTGTAACTGAGACACCATCCTCTAGTTAGTTGCTCTCACTCGGACCATTTTCACTAGTCTCTTTTTATTACAGAGATGTATCCGTCATGCTCAATGATATTGTTCAATTTTTATTGACTAACAAAAATGAGTAGGTACTCAGTCCAGTTTAGGTATAGGTCCATGGCAATGTCATTATGACTGTTTGACGTGACGTTTTAGATGAGCTTACTTCAAGAACAAACGAGGCCCGTTATCTTCATCTAGATAATTTATCTAAATAAAAGAGTTGACAACTAAAATATTTGCAATTGAATTATCTTCAAATAAATTAATTTGAGATGATTTTATTTAAAATAGTTATCTAGATAACTAATTATCTAGATAATGCCCAACTCTGATATGTATAAGGGCATTAATCAATAAGATAAGGAAGATTGTAACATTTCATTTGGGTAATTATTTTTCCTGTTGATAATTTGACCGAGTTGAAATATACATCCATGCAAAATAATGTTTTCAAAATGAGTACCCTCTTAATTGAGCTATATGTAGTGCATCACCCTACCCACTAACTGAAATAAATAATAATAATCATCATCATCATCATCATATCAGCCGAAAGACGTCCACTGCTGAACATAGACCTCCCCCTGAAGTGGCAGGTGGGCGGGGATCATTGCGCGTAGAACCGATGGCCGTTGGGAAGGTTCTTGAGTGGCGGCCACGTACAAGGCTCGGATACCGGTTAAATTTTCAAACCGTTATCATGTACTTGGCGAAAAACCTTTTCATTTCGGTTTCGTTCGTCAAACCGGTTTATTTTAACCGGTTTTTAGGGGAACGTTACATAATGTTCTTGTTCTATTAACCTGTTCAGAACTTTATAAACCGGTTTATTCAAGGACAAACAAACGCTGATTCATTTGGTTCTGGATTTGTATCGAAACATCTACTGCGGAAAGGACGTGTACCTAATTCGGTTCGGTGCAACAATAAGTTGGAGCGTTAAAAAATATACGAGTATAATGGGTAACTAATTAAGTATCTACTTACGTTTAAGTATTTTGTTGCAATTAAATACATAAAAGTATGTATGTGAAGTTATATACATTATATTAATACATCAATAGAAAGTATTATACAATCACTCTTTTATGTTTTTAATAAAGTTAAGTTATTTTATTTATCAATTGTAGTTTATCAACTATCTAGTTAGCCTAATATTTCTAACAAAAAATAAATTATTTAAATTTTGTATTAATTAAATTAGTACCTACCACTTTTAGTTCAATGCATATACATAGTCAACCATTTTTTACTGAAGAAGAAGTTTCGGTTTCGGCCGGTTTCGGCTTAAAAATCGTGTTTTGGGCGAAGGTTCGGTTTCAGCAAAAAAACTGCCGAACCTTTCGGCTGAACCGAATCTATAAACATCGTACTTTTGGGTCGCGTTCGGTTTACGTCGGGTCCGTCCGTAATAGTGTAATTCTTAACGCGTATTTTCACAATTAAAAAATAGATTGACAGATATATTGGTTATTTTATTTAAGTATATTGAGGTTGTAACTGCGGAAGGTTATTTATTTCATTAAACGACTTTAGAATTTGTCTTAGTTACGTGCATGTTTTAAGTTTTTAACGAATAGTAATAATCCTTGGTATCTATGATAAAAAATACCAGCTATGTGTACAAATTAGGCTTTGGCAGAATCAATTTTATTACCCTAATAATAAAATAACTAAATACGAGCACATAGCTGGTATTTGTGATCATAAACTTAAGAGCAGGGCTCTTGTCTGTGAAGCAATTTCCATATGGTCCTTTCCAGTGCCTTTTCTTTTAGACGCTGATACGACACGACGTCTAGGTACTTCTCTGCCTTCCTCTTCCCCTCTACTTTTCCTTCTATTATGGTCTTATTTAATTCGTCGTGTCGTATATTTAAGGTGTTCACCTTCTTCCCTCTTCTGTTGGCGATGATTGACAAGAGGTATTTCCAGTAATTGGACAATATAATAAAATGATGGGTGAATGAATAATTTACTAGTAAAGCATTTTTTCAGTATTGACGTATAACGTAATTTTGTTTTAATTGTTGTTTTGATAAAATTTTGCAGTCTGTCAATTTGAATAGGGATTTTTACATATATTGTTTCGATCAATTGTTATGAATACGAACATATACCTTCATTATTCATTTAATTTTTTCGATAAAAGTTCTACAATTATTAGTTGATGAAACTACTAATTGTAGAATTGTAAAATAATTGTAGTAGTGTCTATGCCTATAGACAACATCATCATCTCAGCCATAAGACGTCCACTGCTGAACATGGGCCTCCCCTCTGGACCTCCACATGTACCGGTTAGATTCGACCTGCATCCAGCGTAGACAACAATAAGCACATTTTCCACAAGATATAACGCATGCAGAATGAAATTGGATCAGACTTATAACAAGTAAAAAAAACAACAAAATTGAATTGAAATTTTATCTCAATCCTAAATTAGTACGTATACATTTGATAATTAATTGGGGAAGTTTTGGGGATTTTCGCATCTTTCTTTAGAAATTATGGCCAATCAAGTCGAGCAATGTCGCAAAACTGCATGTATTTTTCATAGGACATATTTGATATTATGGCCTAAATCGACAAATAATTCAGAATTTCCAGAAGTAGGCAAGATTTGAAACACTGTTTTATAATAATTTCGCATTCTTTTTCTTTTCAATAAATAATATTAAATGCCGTCTGAATAGTCTGATCTAGCATTTTGGCTAATCCCACTTTTCTGAGAGAGCTCGAATAAAAAAAATTACGTAACACTGAATCACAGAATCTAACACTTCCAAATACAACAACAAAATCTTTAAAAATATCCTTAAAGCATATGGCATCACGAAACTTTAACAAAGAGCAAGCCTACCAACACCGAAAATAAATATAAATAATTATGAAAATGTGACATCGTCATTTGGTCAAAAAGTGTAAAAAACACTACTTTTGCAATTGTAGCGGATATCACATTGAACGAATTATAGGTAACTTTAATTAAACATTTTTGCATTAGTAAATATTTTTGTCAGAGTACCAATCCGAATGGACTTGGACTAGGATAGATATCAAATACAATGAGCAAAGGATGTTTGTTTAATAAGTTTTCCTTCCTACCTATAGGATAAAGTACCATAAAACTGAAGTTTTACACTATGGATTCAAGGAGTTTTTATCTTGTATGAATCCTTGTTAAAATCGTTATTGAGAGACGTGAATGTTTAAGAGAATAATAATGATATGTTATTACTTATTCAATATTACATTTAACTTCGTCAAGATTTCATTCCGCATTACGTTAGTCAAGTCAAGACGTAGAACCATGTATAGTCCGTGAAATATAAATAAGTAACTTTCTACCTACATTACAGTACAAATAAACATTCAATTTATATTTCTCGAACTATAATATTGGACCAGCGATATGTTGCATTATTCATATATATTAAAATATTGTCTTGTCTATCTAACCGGGTTACTCACGTATTTTAAGTCGATGATTGCTCGACATGTTTCGACCCATTAAGAGGGTCCTCGTCCAGAGCACACTCGGCCAAAACCCGACGCGTACTGCTATCGAATCTTAGTGCGTCGAATCCGAATCCAATACGTCGATAAGGTAACCATACTTGCAAGAGAAAAGTTTATAGTGTCGCGTAAAATACGGGAAGCTATCGAAATATGTCGCCATCCCAATTTTAATCGTGGTGGTGGTTGGTCAGTGCCACTTGGTTGGAAAATGGTTTTGGGTATTACGTCAATGGACAGTGTAGACGCCCCGTTATTAGCAAGTGATATAGTGAATGTTGTGTGCAACCCCCTTTATGACAAATGTAACACTGAGGGTAGATCTTTCCTTGCATCGACCCCGCCACCACCGCCCGTGGCCAGTACCCATTCTAGCAGGGCGCAGACCCGCAGTACGCGTCGGGCTTTGGCCGAGGGTGCTCCGGACGAGGACCCTCTTAATGGGTCGAAACATGTCGAGCAATCATCGACTTAAGTACGTGAGTAACCCGGTTCGATAATATTTTAATATGTTTGAGTCTCACGTCAGTTATAATTCTAAAATTATTCATATATGTAAAAAAATATCTGTTGTCATTATATTCGACCTTTTAATCACATTTATAAAAGATTCGGTTTCGGTCTCGGCCGAAACTATAATCAGAACCGATTAACCGAACTTTCGGTTTCGATTTCTGTTTCGGCAAAAAAACATGTTTCGGTCGGACACTAGTTATTAAGGAATAACGCGATTAAAATTCACCACGCAGATCAAATATCGACCGCACAAATGCACGGGCGCTTTCTCTACTAAGAAAACAAGTCTCTGCATGTCTTTATTTACGCGGCGCAGCGGCGCGGCGTAGGTACCTACCGCCGCCCGCCAGTCATCGTGGATTAAACCGGTTTATTGAGGTTTATAGTTACGTTCTTAAAACGTTCGCGTTCTCCTTATAGCTCGGAGTAAAACCCAAATAAACCGCTATTTACCGGTATTTTTTAAACCGGTTCCGAGCCTTGGCCACGTACCGGAAGGCGTAGCGTGGGTAGGCCCCCCACAAGGTGGACTGATGACCTGGTGAAGGTCGCAGTAGTCCGCTGGATGCGGGTGGCGCAGGACCGGTCATTGTGGCAATAAAATAATACCGATATATTTACCTTATATTCTAACTTAGTAGTAGTTAGATATTAAAATGCCATTTCATATTTTGCTAAATAACGCTATGCCAATCAATACATTTGACGAAATGAGAATTGACAATTTAAAAATATTTCAAGTCATAATTTGCCAAACAATAATTTATCAAATAATTTAATGGTAAATGATATTAGTGCGAATAACTGAGTTGGGAAATAACATTTTGCCCAATCAAAAATATCAGACATAAAGTTTGTGAATTGAAACTTTGCGAAAAATAATTTGACGCTACATATGTAAGTAAACCCTTACATAAGTGTACCAAATGTCGGCTCAATTGGTCTAGCGCAACTGGTTAAGTTCTTCGTATTAAACATACAAAGTGAAGTTAATATAAAGCTTGTAATAAAAATACAGTCAAATTGACCTATCTCAAAAACTATAAAAGATAATTTAATCAAACCAGAAATCGTTAAAAGAATTTACTAATAAATGCAAAATATAGTTTTTTTTATCGCAGATGGCGCTGCCGTCACGAAAACCATAGCTCCGTATTTTATTTTGTTTTAAAATAGTTAATATGCGCGAAATTAATCAAAAACCTTCTTAGTGTTATGGAAACTGTGACTGAAAACTGTGAAAGTGTTATTTAAGTGTGGAATGCGGTATTAGTGTGCTAAAAACTCTTAGGTCATAAGTGTCATAATTTACCAAGGACTCGATAATGAGACATTTCATCGATAATTTTAGCTAATAAGTGACAAAACAATCATAAATTAACATTATAACTCTGATGTGACCGCAATAAGAGCAATAAAGCGTAAAACCAGTGACCGTTTTAAAGTTTTCAAATATTTGGACTTTGACCCCTGCGACCGACTTGCATTGAACCTTACATTACCTATCATCGTGGCTTTAACAAAGTTAACAACAACACTGGTTATTTCGTCCGCAACGTTAAAGTGCACTTGGCAGAGGCGTAGCATAGGTCGACTGTGAAGCAACGGGGCCGAGTTCGATCCTGACCCAAATTGAACTTTTAGCATTTTTTTTTTTATTTGAATTTTTATATATATGACGGCGGCGTCATCATGTAGAATCTAAAATGTGAAAAATATCCAATAGTAATCAATGTACAAAAACAACAGCTGCACCTGACCTGACCGATCAGGCGATCACGCCACTATGACGTCACGCCACCTGCACCCGCCCGGACCCTCTAAGTCCTATAAGTAACCTGACTGATGGTCGGTGGGGGCATTCTTGTCATCGAAATGGTCAGTTGCAGACGTAGTCTTATACGCTGTGTTATTTTAAGATTGATGTTTGAATATCGCGAATTGGTGAAGAATAAACCAGTGCTCAAATACGAAGTTGGTAATTGTCTCATTCATTGGACCCTAAACCCTACTCTTATTATAATAACAGAGAAGACGCCAATATCAGAAGTGCCGAACCCAAATTCGCCATCAAATCAAGTCTACATTAGCTTAAATGTTGGCCTATTCGGTTGGATTGGATGCAGTAGAAAGCTGTAGCTACGAGTAGTATTTTCGCCCATTCTCTGTCAAAGATGATTCCATCGGATCCGAACATACCAGAATCGATCAAGAGAATTTTCTCCGCGGTTTTACACCTAAAACTAAGGAATGTGGAAGCCACCTATAAAGAGAGTGATCCCAGGAGTTTCATCAATAAAACTACGTACATCGATATAGTAGTTTCGAGAGAATTGCAAATTATGCGAAGAAATTGGTCACCGTGGTGAAGATTATGACGGCCGTTTGAACAAAAACAAACCAACCTAAATCTACTGTTTCCTGCTACGTGTGCAACTACATCAACCACGACGCTACTTTCTGTCCTATACGGTACACGAAACGAAAGGAAGATGGAACTTCAGCTACGGGCAACAATACCTACCGCAAATACCAGCAAACAAGTGATAATTTTAACTGCTTTGCATGGCTCTTTGAGCCTGGTGTAGAATATAATTGTGACTAAGCAGTAATATGAATTGCAATAATGGTGAGTCATTTCTTGAACAAGCAGTTTTGAGAAGTATCTTAATAAGCCCGTAATTATCAATCTGCACGTACAATATAGTACATGATTTATCATTCGATTTTACCGATCACGATGCGTCACATCATAATGAGAACATAAGCAGGAATTTGTGTCCCAATTTCCGGTACCTACAACTTTTTCTGAGACATTGATGCGTAATTATTGTTAAATAAACAATAATTTGTTTGATAGTTGGTCAATTGACAAAAACTTAACGAGATAAGAAACAAATCGTCAACGTCGTGAAAAAAAAAAATTTCAGCAACTTTATCGATAAACACCCAAACACGTGAATAAGTACAATCGGAGAAATTAAATCAAATTGATTGGTTACTTATCTCTTGGTTATTTCCAACTGAATCTAAACCCATGTAGCTAGTAATAAAAAAAACGCTGAAATCGCAATGCGTATGTGCGATTATAATATCAGACCCAATAGGTGCCCTTTGCCTTTGAATAGTTACCAAATTGATAAATGGCATGGATTAGTGGCCAAATTGATAAATGATCCGGATTTTTTTTTAGGAACATATAGCTTCTGGTTTAAGGTTCACAAAGACTGAACTAATTAAAACAAAAAAAAAGATACTAAAAAAAAAAAAACACAAGCCAATACCAATTAAATATCTTTTGGCTTTACAAAAAAAAGAGAGCCCTTTAACACTGCCCTAAGACTTGACGCTAAAATACTTGCTCACACATATGACGCGTTGACGGCGTCAGAGTTCAGTGCCCATCGACATCAATAAATTACTATCTAAAGTAGGATTTTTATTTAAATTCTGCATTATCATGAAAATGACAACAAAGTAGTCTAAATTTAAAGTCTTCTGAAGAAGTATTTAAGACTAAATGTCCAAAAAAATTAAGCAAAATAAAAAATGTATGCACCGGGTACCTACCTATAAAAATTACAAACGCTGAAATCTGTTGTCACATGTCACTCGTATCAGTTTGAAACTTTAGCAGTTGTAAATGGTAGTCGTAAAACACTTTTGTCATTAAGTTATGGTCGAAAATTACAAGATTTACTGATTACAATATAATATAGTGATTTAACTTCCTTACGAGTAGGAGGGCGGTATCAATAGCTTATACTGCAAAAAAAAAAACAACTTTAATAAATCATGAAAGCGATTTTTAAATTTCAAAAATATAAAAAAAATACCATTTCTGTTAAAGTACCTAAAGTTGGGTGATATTTTTCTTTTTCAAAGCCTCGTTTGGAGTGCTACATATCACATAGCATCTCAAAATTGTACGTAAAACATAATAGAAAAAATGTCTCATTATTGTTGGCAATCTTGATCAACGGCACTTATTCGTTGACATCCTTTACCTAGAAAAGTTGACAACAGGCAAAAATAAAAACTAACAGCCTTTATTGAGGACACTTTGATTTTTAATGAGGTGTGCCTATAACTTGGCACAGGTCGGCATCAAAGTATATTTAATTTGATTAACTAATTTGAATATAATAAAAAAGCGTCTGCCAATTTCTTGGATTTCCATGTTTTCAGCACATGATAATAGACAAATAGTAATAATAATTTAACACGATAACAATGTGATTAAGTTACGGCGTCAGAATTTAACTGCTAATGAGCGTTGAAGTGTTGTCATTTTCGTTGCACAAATGTAAATGAGAATTGCAATTAATTAATTGTGAAAATTATAGAGTTTGAGACATGCTGTCTATGGGTGAATAATTTTACACGACCTCTAGGTCAGGATAAGCTCATGACCTTTTTTCAATTTATTATTTACGCTGGTATAACGGTGCAATAGTGTTGATTCTTAGTGTTAATTTTTGTGACATAGTGTAGTTAAATCTACAAAAAAAAAAAAATTCGCCGTTCACTCTGTAGTTTAAAAAAAAAAAACTTGTACAACATTCATATTGAAGTTATTAGTTCCCAGTTAAAATAGCAATTTTCTTGTTCTCCCATAGTAAACTTATCACTGATTGGCAACCGTGATGTCACAATTTGAAACAAATTTGGGTGGTAGCCTTTAAGGGCCTTGTAGGAATGTTAAAACTTTAGTCCTGTAATTCGACTTTAGTGTTACTTTGATGACATAGATAGTAGATATTCACAGAAAACTGCATTAGTTGATACAAAAAAAAATTGACACAACAACTTTTAACTTCCCAAAAAAAAAAAAAAAAAAGTCTTTTATTGGTTTCAAAACATCCCAAAAGTAAAGAAAAAAAAAAAAAAAATCCTGGGTACTTACACTCTAAATATCAGAGAGTCGTTCAGATGTTCAGCAAATACAACGTACATGTTCCATACAAAAAAAAAAACATTTTCTTGACTTTCCGGGAATATTGAGCGTAAAGTGAGCGCGAGAAAATTTGAAGAATCGCGGGTTGGCAAAAAAAATATTCCAAATGCAATTCGAATAAATCAAAATTTGTGTTTAATCTATGGCCTGTTTGTGGAACATTTGGAAGAAAAATATTTTGGTTGTTTATTTCAT
>JALPQI010031083.1:0-19698 GCA_025490895.1 Thaumatotibia leucotreta
TGACACTGTCAATCGGAGTCGTTTAAATACCAGACTCGAATCCGAGTCAGGACTCAACAGACTGTCAGAAGAAAGACTCGATGGCATATCAAATCCCAGCGATGACGGACTCGATTCCGAGTCCACGCTAAGCGCTGAGTCTGACAATGAGGACCCGGAGAAATGTCCTAACTTTGTTTTTGCGAACGCATTTAACGAGGTCGGAGATGAAAATGGGGTGTCTAAGGATGACAATATTAAGTCGCATGTGGTAAGTTTTTAAATTATACTTTTTATTTAGGTGAATCAACGTTTTAGGACGTTTTCACAAACCGTTGTTGAAATCACCTTGTTATTTTGGACAAGTTTAGGCTTATTCGACTCAGAATCACGAGCTCATTCGATTCTCGTAGGAGAAAAGATATGTCCCATAATTTTCTTACAGTTTTCATTCCTTCCATTACGCTACCGTCTTTACGCCTTACGCCTACATCTACGAAAAAACGGTATCGTAATGGAGTAGTACACACACAAGTGCGAAAAACATGAAATTCGAAACGAGTGGCGATGTTTTATAACACGACCGATAGGGAGTGTTTTAAATCGACACGAGTTACGAATTTCGTTTTTGCAAGTGTCTCTTACGACGTTTTTTAAATAGTACAGATGGCCCTCCGAAGTTTTGGCGTAAATTACCCACTTCTCGCACTAGAGCCTAAAAAATATTTAGGGACACTCGTGATCCTGAGTAGAACAAGCTCCAACTTGTCCGAATTAAATAACATGGTGATTTCAACAACGGTTTGTGAAAACGCCCTTTAGGGTTCCATAGTTAACTAGGAACACTTATAGTTTTGCCATGTCCGTCTGTCCGCAGCATAGCTCAGTGGCCGTTAGTACTGGAAATTTGCAATTTGGTACAGGTATACATATTAGTCAAGCCGACAAAGTGGTAGAATAAAATGTAGAAATCAAAGAAGAAGAGAATTTTTAAAGTAGACTAGACTAGACTAGACGTAGTAGTAAAGTCTATACGCATAGTTTGTCTATATTTTCGGAGATACCGATCCAGAAGAAAAAAAAGTGTCCTCCCCGCTCTAACTTTTGATCCGTAGGTCCAAAATAGTACATTACGACATAAGAATTCGAATGGCGATGTTTTAAAACACGACCGAAGGGATTGTTTTAAATCGCCACGAGTTACGAATTTCGTTTTTGCACGTGTTTCGTACGACGTTTTTTCGTGCAGATGGCCCTCCGAAGTTTTGGACCTGACGTAAAATGACACACTTCTCGCACCAGAGCCTAAAAAGTCACCATCTGTACTAAAAAATATGAAAAAGATCATTAATAGTGGGCATACAGAAAACTTTAAAATAAAACTATTTCGAACATTGCCCGACATGCTCTTGGCAAAAAAATAATTATGAATTAAATGAAACTATTTTGAACATCATCAGCTGTTTTTGACCAACTACCAGAGATCGGACAAATCTGCGTCATTGTTCGCAATAATATGGACATGACACCAAAGTTGATTGAATAATTATTCATTTAATCATTTTCAGTAAATTACCTATTTAACACCGGTAACTATGAAAACGTTTGTAAGTCACCTCAAATCTAGGAAATGAAAATTTTGAAAAATTATCCGTTTAAATATTCATTTTCACCACACTGCTCGTAAACACGCTGTTTGTCCTTCAATTTCAGAGCACAAAACTGTGTTTTAATCTCTAGAGGTTAAAGTAATTTTTTTTTATCTACTGAATAGACTAAAGCTGATTTGTTTATTTTTTGGAAGTTGAGGACTTGCAAATAAATACCTTCTACTTTGTTTTTGAGTTTTATTTCGCATGTTTCCTCGCTTTAGTGTGGTGAAAAATGTTGTTTTTAACTCGGCAGCAAAGCTTGTTCAACTCTCGTGCCTTAAAACCTCGCATCGCTCAAGATTCCATTTTATGAACCACTCGCTGCGCTTCAATATTTACACGAGAGTTAAACAATCACTTTGCTCCCTAGTAAAACAAATAACTATTAATCAACTTTGGAGTCGTGTCCATATTATTGCGAACAATGAAATGAAATGAAATATATTTATTCAAAGAGCAACATTAATATTACTATGCATATGGGTCCTGAGCTAGGAATCCCTGTGTTCCAGGACCCAAAGAAGTAACAATTTAATTTAGCAGTATTTCGTACCTACAAAGGAAACTTAGAAGGTATTACTTATAATATAAGTTATAACTAGTGGTACACTAAAGAATATGCAGTTAATAGAAGATGACTGCTATAAGGTAATTGCCAGTTTGGGTATGGTTTGAGCAGTAATTGTATTAGCAGTGGTAAAATTAATATATGACGCACATTTGTCCGATCTCTGCCAACTACAGAGCCCTACACTGAGCATGGCCCGACATGCTCTTGGCCGGTTTTATACTGTTTTATTTGTTAGGTTACAAATCCGCCGAGCGAATGGCCCTGCACGTGGGAGCGATGTGACGTGGGAGACCACAGTGACTCTGATGACACTGACATGATATCCAGGTTAGTACTGATATTGTTATATTTCAATTAGGTCGGTTAACTTCAAACTCGGGTGAATCCATTTCTGACATTTTGTATATAATAAAAGCTTAAGAAATTGGTTTTGTTTCTATTTCATGGGTTAAGTATAATTTCGTGTAGTTTTTGAGAAAAATAAAGTTAAAATCACAATATTTTATCATAATCCGATAAATCCATATGACAGTTTATTCCAAATGAAGGCAAGTCCATCAAAGCCAATCAGCGAAAGAAGTTTTTTCAATATGGCTGTCAGTCGACGTCAATTTCTAATCATATTTTTTTTCTAATCTTGATGAATCCAGGTATGTTAAATCAAAATTATATAAATCCTCTCTTAGTTTTTTCAAATATAGATAAATTTCGAACGATTATATCAAAAGAAGTTAAATTCATCATAGTTTAGATGGTTTTTAAGCTGAGTTTGTCGAACAGTATCGATATCTTATTGATTATGGCTAACATAATAAAAATAATCTGCATTTAAAATCACCGAATTATCACTTTTTTCAATAATCTCTCAAGTGGTTAGAGTGGATTTATCTGAGTTTGAAGTTAACCGACTCATTTTAAATACAAACTGGTCGTAATCACGTAAACTTACGTTTAATTATATCCTGACGTTTCGGGCATGACGTTACACCCGTGGTCGCAGGCAGAGTCTGCCTCATGAGACGTCATGCCCGAAACGTCAGGATATAATTCAACGTAAGTTTACGCGATTACGACCCGTTTATCTTTAAAATATAATTGTAAGTTTTGTTAATAACTTATTAACGCTTATGAAAAAGATTTTATGAAAGTTTCTGTTATTAAAGGAGCAAGCAGAACCCAGATTCTGAACAAAGAAAGTCGTGCAAACTATGCGACAGGGATTTTGTCGGACTCTACAGTCTTTGGACACATTATCAAAGGTAATCACATCACATCTCACCCTCTCTTAGTCCACTGCTGGACATAGGATCTCGTGATTCTGGGTAGGAACATCCTTAACCCATTCAATGCCGAAGACACGAATGCGCGTCCTGTGTATGCGTAAACGTGATGCCGAAGATGCAAATTCGCGTCCTCGAGTTGTTTGTTTTTTTGCTAGAAAACAACGAGGACGCAAGTGTGATATGTAACCTAATGCAGCGGACGCGAATCCGCGTCCGTTAAAATATCGGTCCGTAATAATATAAACCCTTTAGTTATCGGCATATGCTGAGTGGCATCCATTTTGATGCTTTGTACTTAGGTTAAGATTTAGCATAGATTAAGTTTTCTTTTTGTTTCTATTTTTAGCATCAAATAAACTTTTTTCATTTCATTTCATTTCAAAATGTTAACGTGATGCCGTGGTTCGCCGAAGTTGGTAAATCTCGGGTATTTTTAAACGGTTTTTATTAACTTCACCGCGTATCAACTGCCGTCGATGCTTCAAATCTTGTGATCGATTTTTCGACCACTTCTACTGCACCAAAATCAATAAAATTTGGAACTCTTATCAAGTCCCCATGACAATGCAATATTATAATATTTGTATCCTTGTATCCTCAAAGCCTGATGCTGCAGACGTACTGCTTACCTTAACCGAGAGTGTTAGACACGTGAAAATGAAAGTATAGCATGTTTGAAATAATCAAATACTAACAGCCTGATCTTGACTTCGAACTCCTCACTCCTGACGCTGCAGTACTGCCTACAATAACCGCAAGGTTTATCTTTTATCGATATCTTGATTTAAAGAAGTTCTTTAGATATTAAGCAGAAACATGCGAATTTAATACTAACGTCCAACTCCTCAAATCTGATACTCCAGTGTTACTGCCTGCCACAACCGCTAGGTTTAGCGATATGTAGATTTTGAAGTACTACTTTAGATATTTGGTAGAAACATACGGATTTCATTATCATCATCATCATCATCATATCAGCCGAAAGACGTTCTCTTTTCAATATAGACTGAGACACGTGCCACTGCCTGCCATAACCGCCAGGTTTATCGAAATGTAAAATTTAAAGTAATGCTTTAGCTAATGGGTAAAAACATAAACATTGAATACTCACGTCCAAATCCTCATACGTATATCTGATACTGCAATAATACCATAACCGCTATTAGTGTACCATAACCGCTATTAATGTACCATAACCGCTGACAGCATGGGTAGTTCGCGTAGGACGTGGCGCCGGACCTGCGGTCCGCTTGTTGATAGTGTGAGTTCACCCTTCGGGCCTTCGGGTTCGCGTAGGGCAAGCCGTCGGGCCTGCGGCCTTGGTCTAAAAGACTGACAGAGTGAATAGTTCGCGTAGGGCGAGCTGTTGGGTCCGGCTGATAGACTAACAGCGTGAGTGGTTCACGTAGGGCAGGCCGTCGGGTCTGCGGCCCTCCGGCTGATAGAGTGACAGTGTGAGTGAATCGCGCAGGGCGAGCCGGGGGGCCTGCGGCCCTCCAGCTGATAGAGTGAGAGCGTGAGTGGTTTGCGTAGGGCGAGCCATCGGGCCTGTAGCCCACCAGCTGATAGAGTGACAGCGTGAGTGGTTCGCGTAGGGCGAGCCATCGGTCCTGAGGCCCACCAGCTGATAGAGTGACAGCGTGAGTGAATCGCGTAGGGCGAGCCGTCGGGCCTGCGGCCCTCTAGCTGATAGACTGACACCGTGAGTGGATCGCGTAGGGCGAGCCGTCGGGCCTGCGGCCCTCCAGCTGATAGAGTGACACCGTGAGTGGACCGCGTTGGGCGATCCGTCGGGCCTGCGGCCCTCCAGCTGGTAGACTGACAGCGTGAGTGGATCGCGTAGGGCTAGCCGTCGGGCCTGCGGCCCTCCGGGTGATAGACTGACACCGTGAGTGGATCGCGTAGGGCGAGCCGTCGGGCCTGCAGCCCTCCAGCTGATAGAGTGACAGCGTGAGTGGATCGCGTAGAACAAGCCGTCGGGCCTGCGGCCCTCCCGCTGATAGATGATTTTATACTTTATAGTCTCGAAATTCGGCTTGTGTAATGTGTACAATATAAAAATTTCAACTTGTTTTTCTCAATAAACCAAATTGATTGATATATTCCTTATTGTCAGATCTCTGTTATCTAAGGTATTGTATGAATAACACGTCCATTTGATACACTTCGGGCATTCAATCTGACATTTTTTTAGTGTTGAATTTCTAAAAATATCTATTCAGCAGGGATTCCCCTCTAGTTACACATAAAATAATGTCCATTACGTTTACATATATCGTGATTAAAGCGCGAGAGTTAAACACTAGCATGCATAATTGTATTGCATATTATATTACAAACAACATCTTTGATCTAGAATAAGTAGGTATAGTATCGGAAATTGACTTAACAATTGCACTAAAAACTTGAAAATAAAATAAGTAAAAAAAGTTTTAAGTTAAACGGTTTTTATTGCACCAAAAACTAGAAAATAAAAATTAGTTGTAACTAACCGTAGATGCTACTTTCTGTAGATTAGTCATGTGAAACTATTATCACTGTAGTCTTCCCAAGTCGGATGCTGAAAGCCACGTTTAGCCTCTATGTCAGTGGACTAAGCGTTAATCGGAAACTTTTACCAAACTGAAATAAAAACGTGGGGCGTTATTATAAAAAAACATGCAAGTTCAAAATATTCAAAAGTAGCTTTAATATTGCAATTAATCATCCATCTGTTCCAACATTTCTACAAAGGTAAAATAACTTTTATCAAGGCCAGAACAAAACTTATTACACTATTGCTGTCTTGATTTCTATGTTTATTCTTAAGTAACTATAGTGACTTAATCACAATTACGTACGCCCCACGTTTTTATTTCAGTTTGGTAAAAGTTTCCGATTAACGCTTAATCCACTGATATAGAGGCTAAACGTGGCTTTCAGCATCCGACTTGGGAAGACTACAGTGATAATAGTTTCACATGACTAATCTACAGAAAGTAGCATCTACGGTTAATAGTTACAACTAATTTTTATTTTCTAGTTTTTGGTGCAATAAAAACCGTTTAACTTAAAACTTTTTTTACTTATTTTATTCTCTATCACTCTAATAATTATTATTATTTTTGACATCTTAATATATTCAGCATTTTATTGAATTGTTATTTGAATAAAGCTATAATTTTATAAAACTACACTATAAATAAAAATATACAACTAAACTAAATCTAAAAACGGCGCCCGCGGCATGGTACATACCAATGATGCTGGCAGCATTACCACGCTGGATCGCGAGGCTTATCTGTTGACCAAGGTAGCTGCAAGCTCGTGGGTCACCTGTGGTATCTTTGAGTCTCTTTTAAGTTATTGTATTGTAAATTATAAATTGTATTGTAATTGTAATTTAATTGTCATGACTCAAATTCGCATGGCACAACATAATATTGTACACCATAAACCTGGTAGACCACGGACAGTGACCATAATTAATCTGTAACATCTTTTATATTTTACCTGTGGTATGACAATAAATGCCGTGTGGTGACGGTAGTAAGAATACATTTGTCACCATCCCAACTCTTCCTGCGGGTGTCGTAAGAGTCGACTAAGGGATTGAAGTGTTACTGATGATTGATAAAAGATTGATGATGGGCAGCAGCGTCATCATAGTAGACACATTACTGCGATCGCCAATCCGCTTGCCTAGCGTGGCGATTATGGGCGTTTACCTCCTAATGCGTATAGCATAGTTAATAGGAGAGGCCTACGTCCAGCAGTGGACTATCATAGGCTGATGCATGCATGCATGACAATAAATTATTTCATTTCATTTCTCCTTCGTTGGAGTAGCAGAGACAAATGCCCGAAATTTACGTAATTTGGTGTTTGCGGCAGTAGGCCGGATGGCGACTGTTTTATGTATAATTATTGTGATATTTCTTAGTACTGATGTGTTTTTACGTTTCAGAGAGCACGTGGACATATACCACAAACATCTTTATAAAGGGGTCGACCAGAAAAAAACAGCGCAGGTAAATAAATAAATTAAATACCTACATGTTTCGATCTGCCAAGTAACGCTACCCAACTAGCGACATCTAGCGGCAAGCCATGAAAGCAAGCAGGTACGCGCAAACACTGCAACTTGCCATTGCCACTTGCCGCACTACCGCAGTACTGTAGTTCCGCCGTCCGCCGCTAGATGGCCCCGTGGTTGAGATAGATCGCGCTGTCATTGGGTAGGCGAGATGGTAACAGTCTATCAACATTTTTTTAGAGTCCTTTCATGTCCCATCCCTTACAGGGATAAGTTCGTCTTTGTACCTGTCTAATTTACTGTTAATATGTGTATTTTTACCTGTGTTTTGTGTACAATAAAGAATTTATATACATACATGCATACATGGTCTAGGAAAATCTAATCTAATCTAATCATGGTGTACGATGTATCGTACAAAACCAAAACGTAGTCGGTGTTTGAAAACTTGAACTTTCAAACTTATTACTGATTCGTGGGCGTAACTGTATAAAAAAAACTTACATGTGTTTATAAGCAAGATGGCGGAATTTGTTTTCGTTGCGTGCGTTTAGCGGTTTTGAACTAAGTAAGAATTTTTTTTATTGGAATTTTGTAATTCATACCATGACGATTTTACAATTACTGAATTTAATATACTTTTCAGTCTAAAAGTAAATTATATTTGCATATTTTATCATGCACGATTTTGCAAAAAATGGATAATGTATGATGTTTAGTTTGATTAGTAGTACAAATTCCACCCAAAATATGTCCACAGATATTTTTTTCTATGTTTCTCGTGCTTGCGACGCTATTAGGTATGCACATTTTGTTTTTGGAACGAAAAGAAAAAAACATGCATTTAAGGGTTAATTATAACCCCACTTTTTTTTTAATTTTCGGTGCAGCAATGTAGGTACGAACATTTGTTACTGTTGATCTGGCAGTTATGTCATCTGCTTTTGAAATTAGCTGTTAACGAGCGTTTAACGTGTGTTGCTCTACATTGCGCACCGAATTATTTTGTATGGAAAATTTTGTTGCTCTAATTTAAGTAAAGTTAAATGTACTTATTATGTGGGTTAATTAATTTTTGTCTGTTATTGCCGTGGTTACGGTCGCCTGAGTCACGCTAGTTTTATGCATAATTATGATACTTAAACTATGCAAACATGCATTTTTCTGGTGTTAATAGACCCTTTCCTTGATGGGCCATCTACAGACATGGACTATATGCATAAATTAAGTACCTTAAGTTTGCATAAAACCAGCGTGTCTCAGGCGACCGTAACCATGGCAATAACAGACAGAAAAAAGTTGATTTACCCTTGTCCAGAACTAACACCTGTTAAGAGCTTCGCCCGTATTAGACTTACACCCTGTATTTTTTGTGAGCCTCCGTAGCCTAGTTGGTAGTGAGTGACCTTGCCAACGAAGCTGGAGGTTCCGGGTTCGAATCCCGGCGAGGGCATTATTTGTGTATTTATTTATCACAAATATTTGTTCCTTGGTCATGGCTATCTATCTACGAACGGCCTTCCCGCAAACATCAGGAAAGCGCCGAACAAATACGCCTTTAAAAAATCTGTTCGTGGTTTCTTTGCTGGTAGATAAAAGTTAAATAATGTTTAATACTACTTTTATTGGGTATATAGTATATATTATTTATTAATGTATGTATAATATATGTATTCATATAAATATTATGTATATGTGTATTTTAGTATTCTTAGTATTTTATTTGTTTTTAAGACTATGCTTTGTTTTCATTAACTTAATTTTATTAATGTTTTGTTAATGCACCGCCTACAATCTTTCTGCTATGCCTCAAGGTTGACTGGTAGAGAATGCCGTATGGCATTAAGTTCGCCTTTTGTACTATAAGTTTTTCTTTTGTGCAATAAAGATTAAATAAATAAATAAATAAATCTATGTATTTAAGCATCTATTATACAGGGTGTAATCGATAAGTGTTTACAGGCCATTATTCCGTAAATATGAGAGATATTAGAAAACTTTTAACTGATACCGAAAGTACGTTACCCAACAAATAAAATTATATTAATAACTTTGTCTAAATAGATGAAGTAATATTAAAAATACTAAGTTAAAACGCTCCCATACATTTAATAGGAAGACTTACAGCCTTAAAGAATGTCGGGTGTCGTAAGAGACAAAACTGTTAGAGATTCGTTATTTGTACCTACGAATACATTGTGATAAAATAATAAATATAATAATACTACCATTTATGAAATAATTAATCTAACATTATTTCTTAAATGAATAAATATTCGTTTTAAACTAGTCTTTGAATGAACGGTTACCTACTAAATGTATGGAGGGTTTGAAGTTAATATTTGGGATATTTCTGATTTTTTTTCAAAAAAGTTATTAATGTACTTTTACTCGTTAGGTAACCTACTTTCGATATCAGTTAAAAGTTTTCTGATATCTCTCATATTTACGGACTTATGGCCTGTAAACACTTATCGGTTACATCCTGTATATATCGTCGCCTGGCACCCACATCACAAGCCTTAATTGAGCTTACCGTGGGACGGGGTCGATTTGTGTGAAGATGTCCAAAAATATTTATTTATATTCTTGTCCTAGTATAACCATTATGCGTAGGTTTCAAACCGGGACCGGTTCAACTGCGGCGAGTGCGGTGTGCTGTTTCACTCGCAGACGGCGCTGCGGGTGCACCGCGACACACCGAAACACAGGCTCCGGGCAATGTGGAGGTAACGTATAGTTGACAGGATATGCCAGGTTTCAAACCGGGACCGGTTCAACTGCGGGGAGTGCGGTGTGTTGTTCCACTCGCAGACGGCGCTGCGTGTGCACCGCGACACACCGAAACACAGGCTCCGGGCAATGTGGAGGTAAGACGGTAATCGACACAGTGGCTACCCCAACTTTACTGTATGGGTGCCAAACTTGGTCTATATCCACTCAAATAATAGAAAAAATACAAATATTTAAAAGAGCCTTCGAGAGAAACCTTCTAAACATAAATAATAAATATCTTGGGACATATATTACACAAATCGACCTAGTCCCATGGTAAGCTCAATTAAGGCTTGTGATGTGGGTACCAGACGACGATATATATAATAGATAGATACTTAAATACATAGACAGCCATACCAAGAAACAAATATTTGTGATAAATAAATACACAAATAATGCCCTCGCCGGGATTCGAACCCGGAATCTCCAGCTTCGTAGGCAGGGTCACTACCAACTAGGCTGCGGAGGTTGCCGCAGAAAACTTAAAGATCAAATCCAAAAAATTCAAATCCACGTACATAAGAAATATCACCAAAATACAGGATGTCGCCTGAAATGGCGCTGGGCCGGTCATACAGCCAGAACAAAAGGTAACCGACGGAGCGAGAGAGTACTACTATATGTATAGAGGGTCTATATAATATACCAAAATTGCAGCTTTGCAACACGACTTGCGATTTGTATGAAAAACTTAGATAGCGGGCCTCCTGCCTTTTGAATTTCGCGTTTTTATTTTCAATTACAAAGTTTACTACCCTGATTTTACCCTTAAATTAAAGAATGGTAACCTATTGAACTTTCGAAAATCCTTTATCCGATTTTCACTTGTCCGAAAACGGTTGCTCGAATTTTTATGATCCATATACATTCTTTATCATATTTCTTGAAATGTCTCTAATTTCCTATCTCACATCAACATTTTCCCGAAATTCGATAACCAGAATAACGGATGCCAAATTTATTATTTCACAACCGATTTGTTAACCAAGTTTTCATAAATCCGATGCTAAGCGATATCGAAATGTCATTTTACCTTATATCAGTAACCAGAACAACCTTGTATAATATACATAACGTATAACAATAATAATGCATAATCTCCTTAATTATAAAGACAAGATTAACATTTCTGCAGTGAGCGAGCGAAGCGAGCGAACAAAACCTCCCGGGGCAGATACGACTCGAATAGGTTAGGTTTTTTTTTTTAGCAACCCAGAAAGTACTCGGTTCAGGAACACAGTAAGTAAAGTGCAGAATGAAGGGTATAACGCGACTTCTACAATATCTGCCACTAATACTTGACGCTACATGTTTATTCGAAACAATCAATTCGATTGTTTGATATGGGGTAAAAGGGTGCCTGTCGTGTCGCATAACGTCGATTGTCCTAAAATTTTTTGGCCGAGAATGTATGGCATAATGTTACATGGCATACTACTTGTTTAGCCTACTTAATTTTGCGCATACACGTTTAAAATACCTACACCATATTTATTCTAATATTGATTACTCGAATGTCGAATGACCTAAAGCATAATAATCCTAATGTTCATTGTAATAAATATTGTTTTCCCTACTACTCGAACTGTCAATTTTCACTGCGCCTACTTTTATCATGTCCGAAATTTCATTCAAAAAGGCATTTTAATAACAACATGCAAAACATTTGAACAACAGGGTGAATGGTTAAAAAAAATGTTCAAGTAATAAACCAGGGCAAAACCGACGTGGATTGGTTAGGTTTCGAAACTAGGGCGGAGTGAATGGCGTAGTCTTTAAATATTTTTAATCAATTGTTTACACATCCTCATACTTACAAAGCCAAAAAAAGGGGGGACGGGGGGCGAAGCCCCCCACCAGGGGGGCATTAAAAAAGAAATAATCTGAATATCCCCTACCTTAACCTGGATAGGTTCGTTAGGTACCTTTTGTCCCTTAGAGCGGAAATAGAAGCCCCGCGCAGCGGGGCTTCGTCGACCGGTTCCCAGGTCAAAATTGCTCACTTAAATTCTTTGGACAACAGGGCGAATTATTTAGTAATAGTTAAGTATAAGGAATAAAAAAATATTTTTAAAGCTAGTTAAAGGTAGGTAATCACTATTAGTACATTAAATAGTAGGAACATCACCATTATGCACAATAATTTTTCGATACATATACATTAGACACGAAAATCATTAGGACAAACAATATTTAGGAACAACCAAGTTAGGATTAACAATTTCGGCATAGCAAAAATATGCGCAACAATGTTTATGCCATTCATTTTTCGGCGTAAAGTTGTTATGCGACAAATTTTTCGAAATAAAAACATTATGCCACCCGATATAGACCCGGGGTAAAATAATACTTCGGTCAAAATATTTTACGCTATAAAAAGTAGTTGGCAAATGATACTTCGGAATTTTTACCAGTGTTGATTCGAATCATAAGCGAAATAAAATTGCTGCTGACTGAGAAAGGGGGTAAATAATAAACAGGGAAACGTACTTTCGGGGTAATAAAATTTGGGTCAATTAATAAAATGGGAAACATTTTCGGGATACTAATATTCGACATTACAATTTTCGACTTTGTGATAGGTAACCTTAAAGAATATTAGGTGCGCTATAAGATATTGCATGTTTTTCGTAGCATAATTAGGTGAGGCGATATTAAGCTTGAAACGTTAGCAAAACACAAAATTGTATCTAGTTTACAAAATAGAGTAGTTTTTCAAGTCTCGAATCTCTGAAGACCTAGGGTAAAGCATGTTAGCTCAACTTGTTGGAAATTTATTAATCTTTAAACGTTTGATAACATGTGATATCAAAAAACGTAAGAGTTTTTTAATAAAAATCAGTAACTAAAAAATAACCGTAAATTTTGCAGTTTTTCACGTAATACGCAGCTAGCACAACTTTTTTTTGCTTGCAAAATATGGTTTTATTCTGTCCTATTGTGTCTAAACAATATACAAAAAATGCAGCGATACTTTTCGAGTTTTGGGTAAAATGATGTACTTTTTGACCGTACTATATCTTTCAAGAGTTATTCTTCGTTTTCAGATTCGAATGTGATGTTTGCAAAAGGAAATTTAAAGACAAACATCGGCTGACAGAGCACGAGAGAGCACATGCTACAAAGGTACGGTTTTATATTCATATCCTATTTAGTAACCAGTTACAACACGGGTTTCTTTTACCCGTTTCGAAGCCGGTTACCAAACGTGGTTACAAATCGGTAATGGGAAGGTATCAATTTGAAGCCAGTTACAGATTGGGATTTTTTTTCCGTTCCGAAGCTGGTTACCAATTTTTAGTTACGAAACGGTACTAAACCAGATTTGTGTATGATGTATTTATTCATTGAAAGTGATGCGTAGCACAATAAATGATAAACGCGTGACACACCATAAGCCACCAGTGGCCTATACCACAAAACTTTACAAGCGTACTATTCTTCAAAATTGTATAAAATCCCATACCAAAAGTTGTCAATTTTGTAGAATTGTGCGGTTGTAAAGTGTTGCCGTTTATGTATGGTAATATTAATTAATTTAATATTTACAGGAATCGAATAAATGCCCAATGTGTGGAGCAACCTTCCGGAGCCAGCGAACTTTACAAAGGCATGCCGCCGCACACATACATGAGCAAAATCTACAAAACACAGACACACACACTCACATAACAGAAAGCGACGCTGTTGCCAAACGAACAATTGGCAAAAATGATCTTACACATGATTTAAAATCACACACAGAAAATAAACTCACTGAAAAAATCACTCGGACGAAAAGTACTAGTAATCGAAGGAATCCCAAATACAATTCAGACACAAACACACACACACAAAACAGACTAGAGAGAGTTAATTCGTCAAGAAATAACAGAAAAGTTACCACTAAGTCACATACTCAAAATGGTGTCGAAAACGCAACGGAAAATGGCTTAGAGATAATTAATCAACAAAAAATTAAAAATAACCTACAAAGCTACAATATACATGATGCCGCTTACAACCCAAACGGACTGCTAGTCTATCAGACAGAAAGTCGTAATATAACAAGTGACATAAAAAACCACAGAACAAAAACAGCTAACGGGCGGAAAGCAACACGTATGAATGGTAAAGTGCGGAAACGACGAAATGGTACTCGTAAAAGGCGAGTGACAAAAGCGCGTAATTTGGCTTTGAAAGAAGAGAGAGAAAGAATGGATTTGTATCTGCAGAATAATATTTTGATGGAAGCAGCCGGCTGAAAAGTTATTTAAGTTTTCAATGTGTAATTTTCAGTGATCGGAATAGGTAGTGCCATTTCGGGTGAATTACCTTAAACATTAAACATAACATGGATAAGACTTGGGATTTCCTGTCTCGTATTTTTTTCATAGTAAATATGATGGACCTAAATTAAGAAAATGCAAAAAAAGATTTTGTCATTATAAATACGTATATTATTTATTCAGCAGTACTTTTAACAAGTTACAATCATAAAATAAATCGCCAAATATCAACACTACTATATTACTATTTACATGTATGTATGTAATAGGTCAACACTATCAAAATATTAGTTTTTTACTTCCAATGCAACTAATTACATACAAAAAACAGAGGTAAACTCTAAAATAAGAGTCTTATAGCCAAGAATTAAATTCTTCCAATCATCCTGTACGGATTATATTTTAGATCGTTTATTCCTTGCTTTCTTTAAAATTATAATAGCAAACAATTAGTTTTTCGATATTCTCAACTGTCAATCTATTTCAATTGATGACTAAACGTAAACGGTGACGGAGTAAGAATACAAAAATCACCGCCCCTCTCTTCCCGTGGGTGTCGTAGGAGTCGACTAAGGGAAATACTGAGTAGCCAGCTTCTCAGCCGGTGGTAGGGTATTTTTACTAGTACCCGCTACCCGCCTGGTTGGCTACCACCGTACATTCGGTGTAAACGCCCGTGAAATGACTTACCTTCGTGTTTGCCGTGTTTCGGGGCAGCCGGTGTATTTACCAGCATCTAGCGGGCCAGCAAGGCGGTGGTAATTAACAGGTTACTGATTGTCTCCTGTTCGTTGCCGCCGCGATTTGGGCTCTACTTTTCACTTACGATCAGGTGGAGCGGAGCCACTTTGTTGTGCCAACGTTATTTTTATTGGGTCGGCAACGCGCATGTGACACCCTGAGGTTTCAGGCGCCCATAGGCTACGGTGACTGCTTTCCATCAGGCGGGCCGTATGCTTGTTTGCCACCGACGTGATATAAAAAAAAAAAACTTAAACTTTTCATGTGAAATCCCGTGGTTAAAAAGTCTATCCATACTAAGCTTACGCACCGCGAGTTCCCGTGAAATGGCAATACCTATTCCGATCACTGGAAATTTTTTTATAGATTTAATTACTGGCCAAACTTTAGGGGGTTAATTCTAAGGTCATATTGATGATTTTTTACTATGAGGCCCACATGCGATTCGAGAAAAATAGGCGGAAATGTTCCAAACATTTCCGCAAAAAGTAGCATGATTTATGCATGAGCCCTAAGGTTAAAAAATATGTCCCAATGCACTACAATTCTGTGTAATGTGTATTATGTGTAATAAGAACGTCGTAACATTTTTTTAGATTATTTACCAGATTTCTGAATTATATTTGCCTAAATAATATGTTCCTAAATTACTTTATTCTAGTCTGGTGTCGTTTTTAGGCATTTGATATTGGGTTGTATCTTTGTATCGTGTGGATAATAATAATTTTGTATAATTGTATTTGTCCTCATTTGGATATATCCACAAGATTGTAGCACTAGTTACTATTTCATTTGTATTCTTATACCTATTAACTCGTTCGCCTCCAGTACTGTTTCACTAAGTGCTAATACTATGCCGATCGAAATTATCTGATAGAACTCCTATGCCATTGACACTCATGTGTGACTGAAGAGATTGTACTCTTATGCCAGTGGCACAGCACTTCTGTCAAAAACTTTCGTATTTCTGTGGCACTGGCATTGGAGGAAGAACTTGATTTATGCTAGTGGCATAAGAATAAAGTTACTCTGATCACGTACAGTTGTGTGCAAAATAATAGCAGCAGTCAAAAAATAGCAGTCAATAAGAAAATTAAAACTTGGAGGAATTATTTTGGGACTTTTTTTTGTTATTCAAGTACATAACATAATATGAAATTTTACCTTCCAATAAAATTAATATTATGTTTTCTAAGACTTCGGAGATCTTCAGGATGTGAGAGCGTAGCGTCTCCCAATGACCGATAGATGCCGCTAGCGTCTATGAAGCCGCTCCACAGCCCGTAGCGCGCCGCTGTGACGTAGTTTCCGCTCAAACAGCTTCCTGTAACCAACCAGCTCGCACCCGGCGACTCGCCGCCATTTCATTGTTGAGGAGAATGTAAAGGTTGATAAAATATTGCCACCAGGAAGGCATTATCCAGATCTCCGAAGTCTTAGAAAACATAATATTAATTTTATTGGAAGGTAAAATTTCATATTATGTGTTTCGTTCGACTTCGGAGATCTTCAGGATGTGAGACCTGTCTATTATCTCCTGGTGGCGAGTCAGCGGGTGCAGAAATGTTAGGGCTCTACTGCCCTAAACCAACCAATGAATTTTGACGTGTAGTCAATAAAATTAAGAATACATGATGCATCGCTTTGCATTCAGAGGTTAAGAATAGGCTCAAACGAGGCTTTTCGGTTGGGTTGACATGCTATTTGCATACATCTACAGAGTAGATATCCGCAGATTATATATAGGACTTACTCATCCGCAGTTTTTACACATAAGTTTCACATAACATTTTCGATAATTTATACGAATTGACACGTCCAGAATACCGGGTTCATATTTTGATGTTATCTAATTTAGAACGGAATTTCAGAAAGGAAATAATTAAGTGAGAATTATTAGAATAATTGTCTACGTATAATACAGTACAGTGTAAGGTCATGGACTCTAAACTCGGTATTAACATTCCATATGTGGGTTTCTCTCTGATATGTCGTACAGCTGTTCAGATTAAAACTAGTATTCTTTAAGCGTTTAATCAAACAGGCACCTTGAAGGCGAAGGTTTCGCCAAATAAATACTTTACAAATAATATTAATCAGAGATTATCGTTCGCTACGCTAAATGCGATAAAATATGAGAGGATATTTTCGTTACTTGATTTGATGAGACAACTGGCAGACGATGTTATTTTTAGCGTACCACGATGACTATTTTCCATATGGGCGTACCTGTTTTTACTTTGGAGAAACGCCAACGGAACACCAGCAGACTTTTCTTTTGATCTGGTCAGTCAGCGTCGGTGTAGCAGCGTTCCGCTTACCTCAACGCATCGTGCGTTCAGTTAGACATACTGTGGCACGTGAACGTTTGAGGTGAGCGAACAGGTCGATGGACGGGGTACCCTAGCGGGTGAAGATCTGCTCAGTGGCCTCCGGGCGCTGGTGCCGCTCGGGGGCGCAGAGTCCCCTAGCTCGTCCGTCGACTTCCTGAAAGTACCGACCTGTAGGTATATGAACCGAACTGGTTCCGTAAGTTCTGGACCTGTAGTGCGTAGGCAATTCCCTGATGCCAATACTTTCTGCGTTGGTCGTTGTAACTTTTTTTTTTTTTTTTTGGAGTCGCAGTGCAAGTTCCCTGTTGGAGACCATGCACCGGCTTCCTGTTGAGGACAGACTGAGAATGCGGTACGTTCATCAATATACTCAGTATAGTGTTTCCTTCTTACCTCGATATGAACGTATTTTATTACGTTCTTAATTCACCATGGGAGATTCCCTCAAGAGTCCGGTTGGCAGATGAGATGGGAGCTGGCATGGGACTCTGTAATCGCCCGAAGCAGTGTTAGGGCCTGCGATAGTGCAACCAGCCTCCATGGACGCCCAAGTTCGTAAGGTTGAGTCCGTCTAGGAGCGCACGACGTTGGACGCGAGACAGGCTGTCTCACAACCAATCATTTACCTTATTTTCCCTGCAGGACGCAAATGTTGTGGCTATGGTTTGAGTAAGGATTGTAACGTATTTCAGGTAGTATATTTGCTAACCTAGGTTGATGGGGGTCGATCTGGTAATCTGTACTACTTTTTCGACTGGATTGCTATCAGGAAATAGTCTTGATAGGTGATCAAACGTTGGTCAGAAATGTATCATGTGGACGCAGTCACGGACGCATCCAATTGTTTACTTACAAATAATATTAAGTATACTAAAACTGCCCAGGACCGGGGTCAGAGGTGAACAGTCGTGTTGGGGACCAGGACTTTCTTTGGGTCGTAGCGCTAGAGGAGTAAGTAAGTTCAGCTATTAATATGGGAGACCTTTAATCGGCTCTGGGAAAGAATAATCTGTGTAGGAATAGCACCGGGCATAGCAATACGCTTAGATAAAAACGAAGAATTTATTTTCTGTGACGAGTATACCGGTGTTTCGAGCTATCTCTCCATGGCCTCTTTCCTCGTGCAGCTGTATCTCGAGCTCGCTTACGACCGGGGGTTTTTGTCCCAAATTTGTTTATTGCCCTCGGAGAAATGGTTCGTTTTATGAGGAGGACCCCGTATAGTTGGAGAACGAGTGCGAGTAGAGAGATTATAAGAGATCTGTTTCCAAACCTTGTCAATACCACCAGTTTTCAGAAAGCAGGCCCGCGGATTTGAGTGTCTGAGGAATCCGGGGCTGGTCAAACATTTGTAGAATAATTTGAGATATTACGTTACAGATTCCATTCATTGTCGAACAGGTCTTCGGTTTGGTGCAGTGTGCACTAAGTGTTCCTGCTTCTGCTGTATTGGATCGTGGGAGACTGCAGATAGTTTTTGAATATAGATACAACGTACAGATTTCCTACAGAACAATAGGACGCAGTTCCTTGTGACTCGGTCAGCCACTACAACGGATCCTCGATCGAGAACGAGGGGTTTGCAATCCCCCAGCTGCAGTAGGCACGTGTATGTCTATCAGGAACACCCGAAGCAGGAGCACCAGACTGTGGTTTGCAATGCTTCCGCTCGGCAGGCGGCGCCAGGGTGGTTGCCGGCATCAGCTTGGTTACTTACGTGATATGGGGGGGCCAAACTGACAAGAGTCGTTGGCGCTTTCGCGTTGGGCAGAGCTTCCGCCGTATGGCGAATATCGCGGGCGGTGGCGTCATCCGGCCAGTTGGCAGCCGGCAGCGAGGCGTTATCGTGGCGTCATTGTATCGGCTTGGCGGGCCACTGTAGTTGCACAATGAACTTCATCGGACCAATTGTATTCTGACTTGTAGCGCCATTGCGGTGGTCGCGTGAATGTAGCGGTTTCGTGATCGGCAGCAACATGGAGGTGGGTTATACCGCCATGCCTGGACAGCATCAGCATCGAACGGCAGTATTATTACCTGTAATGTCATCATGGTGACTATAATTTCGTGGCCAGCGG